>JAQFXT010001322.1:0-18588 GCA_034683725.1 Strigamia crassipes | reverse complement strand
AATTTATGTTTACAGACCTTAAAACAATGCTAATTTATGTTTACAGACCTTAAAACAATGCTAATTTAAGTTTACGGACCTTAAAACAATGCTAATTTATGTTTACGGACCTTAAAACAATGCTAATTTATGTTTACAGACCTTAAAACAATGCTAATACATGTTAACAAGTCTCAAACTACCAAAAAACAAAATCAAACACTTAAAAACTAAGATTAATGCAATTATAGTTTGTTCAATGAGCAATTTTAACCCTTTTTTTCTCAACCCATTGAGATTTATACATTTGGCTTCAGTTTAACCTGAATTTTTTCTCTCTAGCAAATTTACCCTATTTCCTCGTAATGATGTCAATTTGCGAACAAAATTTTATCACGTGTCTTCCTAATAGAAATTTAATAGATTAAAATAAAGACGCATGCGCATTTCGGGCCCGCATTCCGCGACTCATCCAAACTGCAACTCGTTTCCGCCCTTTTTATTGCAAACTGCAACATTTTAAACGAACATCGAACCCGTTTTCATAACCACCACCTGTTGCTTACAAACATGTCTTTAAAACACACAACCGTTCAATTTAAATGTCACAATTTCGTGTACCACAACAACAATAATAAAAGCAATAAGTAAAAAAAGAGTTACATTGACGGAAGTCACTGGTAGGGATACCAACCACTATACTATCGAGGATTTAGCTTCCGAATAAAGCGAGGCACGAGGCAGTCTGCAAGAGGCCTTTCACCCGGTCCCGTTACTCGACCTTAATTTCTCGTATAAACCAGTTCAGTTGTTGGATATCTCAAGTGTTGGTATATTGAGTGTGACTTGTGTCGTGGGATTAACTGACCTTTGATGACGTTAAAAGTATCCTGCAGAAAGAAGGGAAAACATGCGGGACATCCACGATAAAGCAATTACGGGAGTTAAATGTGCGTATGAGTGCGGCTCGGCACCAACTAAAACCAACACCACTCGAGTGCGTCCACTGGTTTACTCGGCCTTGCCTGCTACGTCACTTTGGTGTAATATGACGCGTTCGAAAAAAGTTTTGGTTTTTTTTTTTTTTGAGTATTTTTTTTTTTTTTTTTTTTTTAAGTTTGGGATTTTAAACGCCATCTACTGGCTAAAGAAGCAATTAAATGGTTAAAAATTGATTAAAAAGTGAAATTGTAATAAAAATTGTGGAATTTTCAAACAAAATAAAGTTCGTCATTGATTTTTAATTTTTTTAAATATGGAAGCAAGGTCCCGTGCCTACTCCGCCTCTCCCCCCGGTCGTGCTTGAGTGTCCCTGGTCATTCTTTCCGCGATCCTCGCACGCACCCGCAAACAATACATCGTTTCTATTTGTTTTGCTCATTTTTTTCCCGAGTTATGAATATGTTGAATTTACGTGACGCAAATCGGGGTTAATTGCGCACTTCCACGTGACATTTAAATGAATTAAATACCGTCGAGTCATCAAAGTGGAGAAAAGCGAAACGGAATTAAAAACTCGCCAAAATCAAAACATGGGTTTCATAAATAGTCAAAAATACAGCAAAAAACACAACCGATCATCGTTTGACAGCCCAGAGTTAAAAAAAAAAAAAAAAAAAAAAAAAAAAAATTTTTACCGAACTTGGAATTTGACGAAAAGGGGCGGCGACCGGTCGCGCTCGGTCAAGGACAAGAAAAACAAGAAATTGAAAGAAGAAGAGAAAAAAATAGTTTTCCATATACTGTTTTTTTAATAAGTAATTGGATTTCCTGTTTGAGGATTTTCTTGAATTTTTAGTAATTTAAATCAACTTGAAACCGTAGAATTAAAAGTTAATAAGAAAGAATGAAGAATCGAGTCGAATGGGTCATGGGATTCGAGTTGTATCAATGGCACTATGTATGAGGCCACTCAGATGGAGTTTCCAAGTGCTTAAGGAGGTGGGAGATGTTGGGTCTTAAGGGTGGGGTTCACTATTTATTTCACAATAAAATGGATTTTTTTTATCACCGCATTCTTGTCCACCTTTATCCGCAACCCCAACCCTTCCCCTTTCTCTTTCTTTTGTAAATCTATGTCACATCCTATGTTTACTAGGTCAAATGTGACTCAAACAATTACAAAATATAAAAAACAAATATATTTACATTATTTCTTATAAAAAGTAAAAATAAAAAATATTGAAATAAATATTTAAAACTGATTTCTTAGTATTTAATTTGAACATTTAAAGTTTCATTTAATTTCTTCCTGCCGCGCAGTAAAGCTATATCAAGGGGCTAAAAGATTGTTAAATTTTGTTTTTGATTTTCTGGTTTTCCAATGGTTCAAAATGTAACCGCGTTGCGGACACTAGATGAGGCAACGTCCACCAAGTGGAGTTTCCGACCGGAAGTGGTCTCCTGACTACGAAGGACAAAGTGGAACCGGAAGTAGATGCTACAGGATCTTTCTTAAAGACCCCGAGAGAAGAGGATAGCAATTCTTGCATGACTGGCAACGTGATGGATCGCATGTCCCATCACGTCCGCGCAACACGGCCGTGACTTAGACGGTCTCGAAGCTCGGTTGACTACCGGCGATGAATAGGATAGACTCGGCGCCCACGTGGTTTTTACTAACCAAGTGGTCGCCAGTTGACGTGGGCTGTGTCACGGCAACATGGCACAGGTTAGGAATAACACTTACTAGAGACTAACCCCTAGACAACACGTACGAATAATGGCCCCTTTACAAATATAGTTTCTAGCTGTATCTTCTTTCTATTTAAGTGAATTGGCGTCCATTGCCACACCGCACGGTAATAATTTCATAATAATTCTTCTGACGTCTATTAAAATCAATTTATCTTTCATAAACACATTTTTTGATTTTGTTTGTGACAAAGTAAAGAAGCGGCAACTGTTTCATCAAAATTATTTCCCTTCTGCATTTGCGTTTTACTTGTATAGATTGGGTCTTCTGAGGTCATTAACCGAAAAATATTTTCACCCCACGTCTATTTGTATGCCCATAAATGGGGGTTTTCGTAGAGGACACTCCGGAGATGATTTTATGACCGTCGGACGGTTGGTTATCTTATTTCGTTTAATTCAAGCCCGAACAAAAGCAGTAAGACAGTTTTGTTTCATTTTTTGTTAGTTATTTGTCTATACAAATATAAGCGCATTCGGTAATCGTGGACACAATGGACCAATTAATCTGTAATTCGATACTGAGGTAAGATAAGTAAAACCCGTTAGCGTCAGAAACTTAAATCATCAGTAATTGCAGTAATACAGGTAATGTTCAGGGTTTATGGTTTTTTCATTTAATTCCTCTCTACAATTATTGGTGGAAAAACAAAACGGCCCGAACTCTGAGGAGTCGCAAACCAGAATTTAACCCAGGTCCCCCGCTTGCTGGACGGGTGCTCTACCTTTAAGCTACCCGGGACTCCAACAGAACCGGCACACGTTTCGCCTTGTAATTTTTTCCACCAAACCTGGCCGGCCCAATTAATGAGGTAAAACCACTTCTAACATTTAAGAGTACCAGAACCACTTGGAAAGTTTAATAAATCATCGGTAATTGCAAAAATACAGATTCTGTTGGACTCCCAGGTAGCTTAAAGGTACAGCACCCGTCCGGCAAGCGAGGGATCTGGGTTCAACTTCTCGTGACTTCTCAAGAGTCCGGGCCGTTTTGTTTTTCCACCAATAATTGTAGAGAGGAATTAAATGAAAAACCATAAACCCTGAACGTCAGAAACTTGTAAATAAACTATACACTTTTTTCCGATTATGGGTTTTGTTATTTAAAGTGCATTCCAAATTATGTGTATTAAATTCACCAATAGCAATAAACCCTTTGCTAAACGTGTTTACCATTTCACTTAAATGTATAATTTTTTGACATATTTTATTCACTTAAATTGTGAGAAACCAGAAATATGTGTAGTCTATGCGGAAGTAGAATTAAGCATTGAACGCGTGCACGTGCGCGCCAACTAAATTGTACATGCTCCAATTAGTATTTGGATAAAAATTAAAAAAATTTGTTTGTCATTGCCACCCACATTGCCACTCACACTAAAACACTATCGGTGTTTGTGTTTTCATGCCGCCACAGACAGGTTGATTAGCTGCGGTCATCGAATAATTGAAAGAAAAATACAAAGACAACTTAAGATGTAATTAATAGCAATTGCGAATGTTTGGTGATAGAAAATATATTCTTCTTGAAGAAATCAAACCATGTTTTTAAAAAAAAATATTTTTAACGAACGTGGTCTTCAACTCTCAGCTTATGGAGGTCGAGAACCTCAGAAAAGGGAGTTAGAGGTCGGTGGCCATTTGAGGGGGTGGACGATCGGCTCTTCCCAAATTTGATTTCAAAAAAAGGGATAAAAGGCGCCACATCCCACGTTTACTTTCAGTACACTCAAGGTCGAGGTGAAGGACGTGTTTACGTCATTTCAAACTGGGTGGCACATATCACGTGCGTCACTTTCACATTTTATGAGTCCACCTTACAAAAATCTTTTGTGTGTTGTTAAAGTTTTTTAAAATTAATTTTTGCATAAATATATGCATATTTTTGGATAATTTTTTGAATTCCAGTGTTTTAGTTGTTATACTATTATTAGGCAATTCGGACTTGTAGTTGTTCCATCTGTAAGTGCACTTTACGAATTCCTAGAAGCCGGAAAAGAGGTGGATCAATCTCCGATTTGTGTATAGAGCACTCTTGTGACCGCCTTGCGGACACTAACGGCACCGGTGGCCACCCTAAGCCAGAAAAGGTCAACTGATCACTGGCCACAACGCAGAAACAAAAGTGCCTTCTACGGGGTCTTAACAACCCCAAGAAGGCAGTCTTTCCATGACTGGCAACGCGGTAGGTCTTGTTACCAACGAGGTTGTATCGTTTATTCGACGGTCATTAATTCGACAGTGATTTATTTGCCGGTAAACCTGACCTAACCTTACCTTAACTAACCTATCCTAAACTAATCTCATATAACCAAAATACAATTCCTTCATGGTGAATAAATGACCGTCGAATAAATGAACGAACACCGTTGCCAACCACGGTAAAGACGTGTTCTAAGACGATCAGAGAAGTCCGAGTAAAGCCCGGCACAAACGGTGACATTCTTCAGCAACCACTCGGTTCTTGTTAACCCCGTGGTCGTCGATTGACATAGCTTAGGATATGGCAACGTATCCTAATTTGGAAGGCACTGTCTGGAATTAACCCCCAGACAACTGTTGAATAAAGGTCATAAACCAATATAAACTAATTCTACTCAGTTCTTTTCTATTCGTGATCAGCATCTAGCACAGCTCGGTATTCTCCATACAAGCAACGTCCGAATGCCTCATCACAAAAATTGACCGCCTTAATAGGCAGCTTACAACTTTATAAGTCATAAGTTATGTCCACCCATTTAGCGAAAACCTTTTTAACAGATGAACATATAAAATAAAACAAAAGTTTTAAAACAGATTTATATATCCCGTGCTTGTTTAAAAAAAGTTTTATACAATTAACAATAACTTGTACTAGTTTTCTAAATAAATATGATGGGTTCCCTCGACCCCTGAACTTGACCGATGTAATAAATGATCCATTTTAACAAATTTCTCACAATCTAACCGAAATAAATTCCCAACTTCCACATGTGAGATTGATTTTATTGACCACATCTAACACAATACAAAATTTCAAAAATTCTAAATAAAATCTCTAATCAACATAACAATATATATTATGTATATATAATATGTATAACATCAATGATAAACTTTCAACTGTAAAGCCATTTTTGAAATTTCTCCTCCCTTCAAATATTTATAATAATATTCCGACAAAACCTAAAAGCAAAACTCAAAACATCCAAGCGAAACAAACAAAACAAAACAAAACAAAACAAACAAACAAACAAACGTAACGAAACAAATTAATATTTTTATACATCATAGAAACTTTCAAAACACGACCCACCTACTGATGGGCCTTACTTAACACGTGCGCATTAAACTCGTATTTATCCTGACTCAACTCTCCGCAGATATTACATTTCCACGGATTGCCCTCCGAATGCAGCCCCTTATGCAAGAAATACAAGGTCTGATCCGGAAAAATTATCCCACAATGACAGCACTGGAGCCCGCCGCTCGGCCCGCCGTACGCCCCGCAAGCGTCCGACAAACCGACCGCCCGTGGCCGCGACGAGTCCGGCGTCGGCGGCGCCAAACACCGCTTCTCCGCCGTCGCTTCCTTCTTCACCGAAACGCCGTCGTTCGCCCGCTGCTCGCCGCTCGCCACGTACCCGGACGACGACACCTGAGCAGGGGGCGGCGAAGATACGGCCCTCGAGGGATTGATCAACGAGATGATCCCGGGCGGGTAAATCGGATACGGCGAGTTATGCAGATACGAATTCAAATTGCCGGCGTTCGGGTCGTCGGAGCGAACGGCCGACTCCGGGTTCGGTTTGCGATTGTGTCGCGACGTGTAGTGCAACTTGGCGCCCTTGGCGGTGGCCGCTCGGTGGCCGCACACTCGGCACGTGCGGTCCGAGAGACTGGGCACGGCGACGGCGTTGTCGTTGTCGTTGTTGTGTTCGACGCTCAGATGGTCCCGCAAGTGCACCTGGCGGTGAAAATCCTTGTCGCAGAGCGGGCATCGGAACGGCGACTGCTTGGCGTGCGTGACGGTGTGCTCCATGAGGTGGTCCTTGCGGAAGAAGCGTTTGCAGCAGACGCGGCATTCGTACGGTTTGACGCCCGTGTGGCGCATCCGGTGCCGTCTCATGTTGGCCGCCTGCGAGAACTTCATGTGACAAACGTCGCACTGGAAGAGTTTTTTCACCGCGTGCGTCTTGCGATGCGAACTGAGCGTGGCGAGCGAAAACGTCTCGTATTCGCACTGGTCGCAGTGGAACACGGGAAATCCGCGCTCGCTCTTCAAGTGCTGCGACGTCCGGTCGCCGATGCCGACGCAGTAGACGAACGACGAGCCGTCGCCGTTCTTCAAAGAGTTCCCGTCCGATTCGATATTCGGAGAATCTTCGTTCAGGCGCTGGAGCAACATGCTGTGCTCGTTCGATGTCTGCACGTGGTCTCCCATTTCAAATTCCTGTTTGATCGTCAACATGGCGGCCAGTTATCTCAGTCCACTGTCTGAAAAATCGAATTTTTTTTAAATTAAAAATTTCTATCTATTTTTTTCGATACGAAAATTTTTTTTTTTTTCGTGTTAAAAGTGTTAATAAACGGTGAATAGCGTGCGGTAATTGGGTTTTAAGCGGAATAATTTCGCGGCGATGAGTGGACGGGCGTTGGGTCGACTCGCGCCTGACACCGACTTGGGACTTTAGCATCTGCATATTCGATAATCGATCGGGATCGAACACCTGTTGCCATAACAGCTGCTTTAAACTCCCATTTTCGTACTCAACTAGCAGTTTCCGATGTGGATTTGGATCGTTGGTCGGTGGTTGCAATTCGTTAATTGGTCACCAGTTTTTAGTCTTTGGTTTTTGGGTGAGGAATCAGTTGTTATCGGTACACTTTGCTTACTTTTAAATGCGTTAATGAGCCGTTGAAAATGTGCGTTGCCAATGGATTGATCTTCCCAGTCGGCCATTTTTGTTTGTTGCAAAAATCGATCGGAAAGTGCAAAGTGCAAAGTTTTCGTATCGTATTCGTTTATTTAACTCCGATGGTTTTTCGGTTGATGGTTGATAAATAATAGGGACATTTTCGGTCGGGAGTGGTAAGTCGTGTGGAATGTTTATTAGAAAATTGGTGGCAGCGTAATTAAACGAGTCTTCGGTTGTAAATTAGTTTAGTTCGGAATTATGACGTCAGATTTTAACGTCGATAGTGTTTTAATTCATTCGGAATGACGCAGTTATTTGGCATTTGTATTCTACGGATGCTGAGAGGAATTATTTGAGATAATTAAAATAAACAACGTTCAAATTCCACATTTTTGAAGAAATATTTTAAAAGACATTACATAAAACAATTTTGCAAATACGAAACACGAAATGTAAAAATTTCAATAAACTCCGTAAACTTTTACATTATTGTTACAAAACCTAAAGTATTGGTCTCCTAGACGTTTCCGTACGATGTTGCGTGAATCAATAATCATGGCCGTCTCTCTTCTGGGTGGAGTGAAAGATTTCCGAGCAAAAATTAACAATCTACGGAATTTCACTCGACTAAATGGATTTTCAAACGAACAAATCGACGAATACATTCAACTTTCACTCGAGACTAACAATTTCTTGAGAATCTGAGCGCAAAAATCCTTAAACGGACCAAACTGATCACCAAATCGCTCAAGCTCGTGTTAATATTTACAAGTTTAATTCGTATCTTAGATTATGTCACAATATACGCGAGGATTAATTTTCCCGCTCATGAGACTACTGCGAATATTACATTACTAATTCACGATATTTTTCACACGCGTAAGTCCTCAGTCCCCACAAATGTAAACAAAATTGTAATTACATGAACATTTACACTTTTTACAGGTCATTTGTCAATGGAAGCATCGACATCCACAATTTCCTAGGAAATTTCCTTTAAAAGTTATACGTGGAGAAGCAAACTATGTAAATTTCCACTTAAAACACCCAATTTAATGTAAATTTTCACCTAAATCACCCAATTCAATGTAATTTTCCACCTAAAACACTCAATTTAATGTAAATTTCCACCTAAAACACCCAATTCAATGTAAATTTACATTTAAAACACCCAATTCAATGTAAATTTACATTTAAAACACCCAATTCAATGTAAATTTACATCTAAAACGTCCAATGCAATGTAAATTTTTATGTAAACGACCGATTTAATGGAAAGTTATACCCAAAACAACCGGTTTAAATGAAAATTTACATGTAAAATAGCAATTTACACCTAAAACAATCGATTTAAATGAAAATTTACATATAAAATAGCAATTTACACGCGTTTACATTACTCCACTTGATATTTCACCAACTTAATTAATTTTTCTTAAATTTAGCCATTGACCGATGATGCTAACGTCTGACTGGTCATCTCGAAATCACCACCTCAGAGCCAATCAACCTGTTCATCCATCTCCATCGTGTTTCAAACCAAAGATTTTCGGTACGATCGCCCACTCAAAAATAACGTTTTAGCCAGCTAAAGATAAATTCAATTTCGCGCTCGTCTAACATCGAAATATGGTTTCATTTTTTAACACCCGTTGGCGCTGCCAACAACGTAGACACGCAATCTTACCCTATTGGCTCGTTGTTATCACATGCACTTCCGATTCGTAGCCATTTTCATTTCCACGCTCTCTCAGGCGCTAAAGGTCGTCTCGCTACAATCTGTGGTTACGCAGTTATTAATAGGTCGGTAGTCTTTTATTTTTCGATTTATTAATCAGAATCAGTATCATCATATTAATGGTATCCCGCAGCGGTTTGTTATCGGAAGTTCGCGATTATTTATGATTAATCCGAAGTTATGTTCGATTCCTTTGTTCTTGCACCACGTGGTATTTGAGTACAGTATCTTGAGTTTACGAAAGAAATAGTGTTTTTAAATGATGGTACGGTGTTTTCCCTTGCATTTTGCGAGTTTGTTGTTTAATGGGGGCAGCAAATCCAACTCTCTACCTCCTCGTGGTTGCCCCTGGCCCACTGGTTGTTATATCCAGTGGTACGGAATGAGAGCTCTGGTCGGTTTTTAGTTAGTCATCTTTTTTATTTCAAACATTCTTGTGTTTTATTTCGTCTTATCTCTTTTATATTTTATGTTTGCGGTATTGTAAGACTGCATTTGAGTGTATAAGTGCAGCATTTACCAAAATCAACATTTGTGCAGATAAAATTGGTATTGTAAGACTGCATTCCATTGCATGAGTGCAGCATTTACCAAGTACAAATACTGTAAGACTGCACTCTGAAATGAGTGTAGCATTTATTAATTGTGTGACCTTGGAGCGATCTTTTGTGTTTGTGTTTTGATGTTCTTTGATCGAGTTCAGCATAAAATGAGAGCAGCCATGCAGTAGTTAAAAACTAACATTCTTTGTTTATTCATTTAGCTACGTTTCTCTAGGTTGT
This sequence comes from Strigamia crassipes, assembly GCA_034683725.1. NCBI lineage: Eukaryota > Metazoa > Arthropoda > Chilopoda > Geophilomorpha > Linotaeniidae > Strigamia > Strigamia crassipes. The sequence goes on along the minus strand of JAQFXT010001322.1, from coordinate 8,497 downwards.
GCTGTGTTTTTAGGACAGCGTCACAAATAATGACCATTGGGGAAATAACCAATTCAAATTAAACACTAAACACTAAACGCCAGAAAATGTCGTCAAAAGTTGAATCAAGTTCCGTAGGTGAATTTTGTTTGTCGGTCCCATTATCGCTTGTTGGGACCTTTGTAGTCAATTGGTCCATGGCTTTTTGTCCGCTGCATTAAACCTCGGTGGTTTCTCACGGATTGGCTGGTTGTCGGAAAGCGGGATGTTGCATTGCACATTGGTGCAGAAATTAAGGGTCGCGCTATGGGCAAAGGTGGCGTAATTATTTGCTAACACTGCCCGTAACCTCTCCTTTTGCACTGGTGTCACTGATCCGTCGATCCTGGCGACGACAGTGTTGACGTCGGTCGTAAATTTGCTGTCGTCCACGGCCGCTTCAAACAACATCTTGTGGTTTGTGGCATTGTCACTGAGTTCGGCCCATCTGCGTTTGTGATTCGTCAGAATGTTGTGTGGATTTAGGCGTTGCGGTTGCGGTTTTTATGCCGCGCAGACAATTACAAAATTTGCTAAGATATGAAGCAAATTACTAATTATATGGATAACATATAAATGATATTTATGGCTTGTCCAATATCTTATATCTAAATACAGTACTTTAAAGAAAGGTCCGCTAGGGGGTGCCCCCTAATGTGGGCTTCTATGCCCTGACCTGACTAGTCCAATTTAAAAAAATATATAATCGGACCAGTTATTTAACTGGAGGTACAATTATTTAAAACATTCTTTATTTCCATAAAGTAAGCTTATGATCAAACAAGAGAGATTTCTCTATCGTGAAGCATTAATTTCTAGCTGTAGGGAGAGATGAAAACATACAATTAATTAACACCTGAATACATAGAAAAATTATTTGGAATAAGAAATATCTGATGGTAAGGGTGAGGAAGAACTGATAAGTGGTGGGAGTATATTTGGAAGAATAAGCGGGCAGATGACCAATCTGTTGATTTTAGAATGTGAGAAAGACCAGCTCCTCTTGCAAAAGCAAAAGAAGTTGCTGCAGCTAGAGTAGAATGAGCCTTAAATACAGAGGTGTCTATACCTAAACTAGACAAGATACTTAGAGTATTCTAATGTTCTGGAGTTTTGGTATAGAGAGAAGTACAAAAACAAGTCATGGTCATGGTTGTCGGAATGCAACTGTTTATTCTATTTTGGGATGCGTGCCAGATGCGTACAGCAAGGGGTCAGCGTCACTAAAGATGCAAACATTGAGAGGGGTGACTTGAGTGTCACCAAGGATGCTACCAAGGAAGTTACTAGAGTTGGATTTGGAGTGGACACTCCAAGTATCTCCCCCATTGTAAACAGTACATTACAATTTAGGAAAAAGGCTTGTACAACCTTGGAAAAATAAGGGTTTTAATTTTAATACAATTCCCTGCCTGTTGATTTTCAATTGTTAGTCGCTATGCATTGAACCTGTAATATTGTGGGGGTCTCCTGGTTCGTTGTGGCCGTGGATCGCGGACAAGCCCTCCCCGGGTCGCCGGGGGTGTCGAGCCTGATGCGACTGGTGCCCGGCGGGTAGTTGAAGGCCAAGTCGTGGACGGGCGCCGAGCCACCGGAGTGGCCCGCGCGGTGGCCGGAATTTAAGCTGGACCTGCCTGGTACTGGCCGCTGGATTGCGGCTGCAGCTGCCGAATTTGGCATTTGAGACGGAGTGCCAACAGTAGGTGTCGGTGGTTGCCAGGGAAACTCGTTTTCCTCTCCTATTGAGAGCGGTAATCCGGTAGTCGATCTGGGGCGCATTTGATCTGCGTGACGTGACCAGATTACGCCGTTAAGCACTTCCACTTCATACGTAATCGAAGATACCTTACAAGTGACCATGGCGGGCACCCACTTGTCCTGGCTGCGATAGTTTCGTATGTACACCGCCTGTCCTTTGTCAAAGGAGTGTGTAACATCTATCGGAGAAGCGTCGGGAAGTAACCGTGGGTTCAATAAATTGAGTCGCAAGCGAAACTGTCGTCCCAAAAATAACTGCGTGGGCATTTGTCGCACACCATTTTTCTGCAAAAAATGGGTAAAGTCATTAGCTGTGAACTGCGGGCCGTTGTCCGAGTGCACGTGGATGGATAGGCCATGCTGAGTGAACCAATCGTCCAACACTGCGATGGTGGCTGCCGTGGTGGTCGAACCCATGGCGCGTGCCTCGCACCACTTTGACTTGGCGTCGACAGCCAGGAGAAAAGTTCTGCCGTGAAACGGTCCCGCAAAATCAATGTGTATTCGTCCCCAAATTTCCTCCGGGGGTCTGGCCATCGTACTGTAGCTGTGCGGGGAGACGCGGGCTGCGCTCGCTGACACGCCTCGCACGTGCGAACGGTGCGCTCGACATCAACATCCACTGCAGGCCACCACACCGTGGCGCAGGCCAAGGACTTGGTGCAAACGATCCCAAAATGCCTTGCGTGGAGCTCCAAAAGCAAGGCCGGGCGCAGGCTTGCCTGCACGACGAGTCTGTTGGATAAAAACAGGAATTCTTTATAAGTCGACAACGCCTTGCGATTCTTGAAAAATGGAGCCAGGTCGGGTGTTCGCGTCCCCTAACCGTAATGCATGCAGCGAGCAACGGCCTGTAACTGCTCGTCTTTTCGGTATGCCTCTCCCAGTGCCATCGGTGATATTGGAAAATTTGTAATTTGGGAAATAAAAATATTGTTAGCACCAAAATTGGTGTTCCCTTTCGTGTCGATGATTGGCTGCGGATTGCGTGACAATGTGTCTGCCACTTCGTTGTCCTTCGCCGGGATGTGCATTATCTCAAAGTCATAAGCTGACAGAAAAATTGCCCAATGGTGCAGGCGGGCTGTCACCACCTGGTTACATCCTTTTTTGTCTCCGAATATGGCCACCAATGGTTTATGGTCAATCCTGAAGTAAAACTTCCAGCCAAAAACATAATGATGGAACTTTCTAATTCCGTATATTATGGCGAATCCTTCCCGCTCTATTTGGGCGTAGTTGCATTGAGTTGCATTGAGAAAGCAACAAACTGCCGAAGGCAATGGGCTGGTGCATACCATCAGCATCCAAATGAGACAACACGGCGCCGACACCCACTGGCGAAGCATCCACTGTGAGGTAAACTTTCTTCTTCTGATCGAAATGAACAAGTGTTGACTCTGCAGACACCGATTGCTTCGCTTCCTGCCATGCTGACTCTTGCTCGTGACCCCACGATCACTCGACATTGTCCTTGGTTAAATTATATAGGGGCGCTAAAAGTGAAGATAAATTTTGAATAAATTTGCCATAGTAATTCACTAACCCTAAAAAGAATTTTAGGGACGTGATGTCAATTGGTCGTGTGCCATTTTGCAGTGGAGCCAGCTTGGATTCCAAAGGGCGGATGCCCAACTTGGAAATGTGCAATCCTAAGAACTCAATTGACAGTCGCATGAATTTACACTTGTGGCGGCTCAAAGTCATTCCGGCGTCGTTGAAGGCGGTCAGGAGGCGGTCCAGATTGTGCAGATGCTCCTCGTCTGTCTTCCCGGTCACAGCACTATCGTCTATGTAGGGCTTTGAATTGCCCACACCAGCAGTGAGCTGGTCCATCGTTCTCTGGAATATTGCTGGCGCTGTGGAAATGCCATAAAAGAGTCTATTAACTTTGAAAAGTCCGATGTGTGTGTTCAAAGTGCACCAGTTTTTGTTCTCCTCATCAAGCTCTAATTGATTATACGCATTGTTGCAGTTCAATGTAGAGAAGGAGTTATCCACGGCGAGCTTCGCGGTGACGTCGGCAAATAGGGGCAGCGGATAGGTGTTGGGCAGTACCGTCTTATTGACCGTGCGGTTGTAGCAACCGGCCAACTTAATACTGCCATCGGATTTCACCGCGTGCATTATGGGCGTGGCCCACGCAGACTGTGCAACTGGAGTAATAATTCCCAGCGACACCAGGTGCTGTAGTTCTTCTATGCGTGGCTTCATTGCCAGAGGAACAGGATAAGCTTTGAAATAGATTGGTGGTAAATTTTTTATTTACGGCAATGTGTACATTAGAAATCGAATATCGGCCAACTTCGTCGCGAAACACATTGCTGTGCTTTTGCAACAATGCCTGCAAAGCCGGGGACCCTGCCGCCTCTGATGATGATTTTCGAGCCGTGCTGACTGGCTTGGTGGCCTGTGCGGGCTGCACAGTAGGAACTTTGGACTGACGGACCAATGCGGGCTGCATGGCTGGAACTGTCGTCTTGCTGACCAGTGCTGGCTGCACAGTGATCACGTCTGGCGTCTCGTCCATCTGGGCCGCGTGAACAACAGCCCCCAACAGCTCGCCGCCTTGGACAGCAAACCGAATGCCTGCAGCCAATCACGGCCAAGCAACGGTACCACCCTGTCGGTCACGACGCACAGGGGCAGACTAGCCTTTGCGGTCGTGTAACACCGGCACTTCGCAGACGCCCTTCATTGGGAGTCGATGACCATCATACGAGGTCATGTGAACGAGCAGCGGCTGTAAAGTAAACTCTGAAAAAAATTGCAGGTATGTCGACTTGTTAATAATAGTCGCCCCTGCCTCCGTATCCATCTCCATCCAGAGAGCAGTAGCCCCGATCTGGATCTCCATAATGAGCGCTTTCATGCGCTCGATTGTGGTGGAGTGGATGACGATATGATTATTATAATACAAGAGCTCTTCCTCTGCGTCCACAGCATGATGTGGTGCAGGGCGGATACCTGCTGCTGACAAGCAGGCAGGTTTTATATGCCCATTTTTGCCGCAGCCATTGCAGTGGGCGTTGCGGTGACGGCAATCATCTTGCTGATGACCAGTGGAGCTGCAAGACAGACATTTCTTTGCCCCCGATGACGTGATGCGAGGTGTCGGCGGGCTGCCGACATCCCCGGGACTCCTGTGACTTCTCGAGGTCCGGTTCCGGTCATTAGTCGGGCGCTGGTTGAATACCTTGTGCGTTGCCGACGATTTTGCCTCCGGGTGGAATCCAGCGACGCCCTTCATAGTAGTTTCCATTGTAATCGTCATTTGAACTACCTTCGAGTGGTCGGCTTCTCCCTGCGTAATCAGGGCTCGTATCGGCTCCGACAGCAGGCCAGAGACAAAGCGGTCACACAGGTGGATGGGCAATCCGTCGCCATACTCACAATATTTGGTGAGCTTCGCCAGGGCCAATGCGTATTCGGCCACCGACTCGTTTTGTAATTGTACGCGTTGCTGGAACTTGACGCGCTCTGCCAACAACAAAGGTTTCGGGTTAGAAAAAGCAGTTAGTAGGCCCGTGAGTTCCTCGAAAGTTTTTTCCGTTGGGTCACCAGGGAGAGACAGGTCTGCGAGACGCTCGTACTTCTCCCCTCCTATGCTGGAAATCAGCACGGTCATTTTCCTCTTGTCGTCAATAATGTTGGCGCACAAGAAAAAACTTCGCATACGAGCGACATAATGCGCCCAGTTGTGTGAAGGGTTGAATTCAGCAAATAATCCGGGTGGAGCGGCCGTAATTTGACACTGATTGCCGTTGGCTAGTGGTCAAACACGGAACTTCGAAGAACAAGGATGAGTCTAGGCCTAACACGCGGTGAGCGTGCTCAAAAAGTTCGAAATTGGGCCAAAAGGATTCAAAAAGTTCATTAAAAAAATGCACAAAAGTTGTTAGTCAGCAAGGGGTCAGCGTCACTAAAGATGCTGACCCATGCAAACATTGAGAGCGATGACTTGAGCGTCACCAAGGATGCTATTTTATACAGTTACTAGAGTTGGATTTGGAGTGGACACTCCAATACTCTTCACCCATCTGGCAATAGTAGAGGAAGTGACTGGACCAAAGGGATAAGAGGCCGCTAAAAAGAGACTTGTGAATGCTTCTGAAAGAAGAGGAGAAATCTAAGTAAAAGCGTAGTGCTTCTACTGGACAAAGTGTCTTGTCCGAAAAAGAATTGAGTTTGAAAGGAGCCAACGAACCTGACTTGCGAGAGGTTAAAAGTGGGATAGTGCAAGAAGAGTCTGAAAAGACAATCTCGGAAGACAGCAGACATATCAGCTGATCTTCCTGCTAAACATAAAGTTAAAATCCCCACAGTTTTAAGATTGACTAATAGCTTAGGTGAAGAAAGGGACAGAGAGATTCCCTTGAGATAGAGCAAAATAGGGCCTGTGTGCCAAATATGAGAATATTTTGGCACGGGGGTTTATTTAAAAGAATGCCCTTTATCACTCTACAGGCGAGAGAAAGGGACCCTAAAGGCTCGGACCCGTTCAGACAGGTGGTTTGAGAAACCGAAGAACGATGGCCACAAATAAAATTGGTTGATAAGCTCGAGGAGTTTAAGAAAGCTAAGAAGTTAGCTAATGAAGCTGGAGAGAGACAAAAAGGGTCAAAATTTTGCGCTTGAGACCAAGCGATCCATCGCTTCCATGCACTCTCGTAAGTCTTGTTGGAAGACTGCTTCCAGGAAGCCTTCAAAAGTTGGATAGTTTCTGTTGAAAGCTCGTCGTTTTGGAATTTGGAGAAGACCCTCTTTAAGCGGCTAGTTGGAGGGAATTGTTCAGAAACAGTGGGTATGACTCCCTTAAAGGGTTGTGAATGAGATGAAGTACCGATGGAAGAAAAAACAGATGAGTGATTGATAGTTTCCATAGCATTGGAAACTATGGTTGTGCGGGCCACAAGGGTGTGATAAGCATGAGGTCCTGTTGAGATACAGATTCTTTTAGTCTTTGTAGGCAGGCTGAAATTAGAGAAAAGGGAGGAAAAGCGTAAGGGACACCCTTACCCCAATTTTGTGTCAGTGCGTTAAATGCTATTGCGCCTGGGTCAGGCAGCCAACTAAAGTATGGCTTCAATTGAAAAATTTCAATAGATGCAAAAAGGTCTATACTAAGAGAGCCCTATTCAGAATTGATTCAAGTAAAAAAGGTGGGTTCTAGCTTCCAATTGCTTGAGTCGAATACTCACAAAACCTAGGAAAGAGATCTGTTGCCAAGGTTCTAGAATAGATTTTTTGAAATTAGTATTAAAACCTAAATTTCTAATTAGGTTTAGGAAAAAATCGTGCTGAGCAGATAGGAGTTTCTTATCCTTCGAGCAAAAAAACCAGTCATCAATGAAGACTGTCAACAAAACTTGCATTGACCGCAATAGAGATGCGATGACTCGACATAATTTGATGAAGACGAAAGGAGCGGGGCCCAGACCAAAGGGGAGAACCCTGAGTTCGTAAGGAATTCCTTTCCAAAGGAAACATAAAAACTTAGGAAAATTTTGATCAATTGAAACTGAGAAGTAAGCATCTGATAAGTCAATTTTTATCATGTAAAACCCCTGACCCACCAGAGCTAAAGCTGTATGAATACTCTCCATTTTGAAATGTTGAAATGTTATAAATGAATTTAACGGTTTTAAATTTAAGATTGGTTTGAAACCGCCATCTTTCTTAACCACTAAGAACAAAAAACTCAAAATCTGACCCTGCACAGGTTTAACCGGGTGTGTGGCGTCCTTTTGCACCATCTTTAGAACTTCCTTATTGATGAGATGCGATGCCTCGGAGGAAAGGGCGGGTTAGCTCGTTTTGGAGGCAGAATTAGTGACGACATAGAAATTAGTTGAAAATGTACATGAATTGCGAAACAGTTGGATGAGTATCACCATCACAAGCTTGTATTAAACTGAAAAATAGCTGGAAACAAAAAAATATATATACGTGTATTTGCACATGTAAAGAATTATATTTCATGCAGTTAATTTGTGGAAATATCAACATACAGTGGACTATGTGCTGGGAATTAGGCAAGGAACACGCAGAAAACCTAAATATGCCATTAGAGCTATGAAATTGAAACTTATACTCTATAGAAGGCTTCTGCTGGGACCAAATTAATGGTGTCGCAACTGATAAAAATCAATCTTGATTAAACCACACACTTAAAACATAATGAAACTTGTATTTTGTAAGTAACAAATTTGTTAAATGTAGAATTGAGTAGAGTGAAATTCTTAAGCTTTTTGCTGTTTGAAAACTTAAAAATGTAGTTTTGATTTCTGCTGTGTTTGTGACATGCACTTCCCAATTGTCAAGCAGTGGCGTAGCTAGAACTTTTGCTGCCCGGGGCGGTCTTTGACTTTGCCGCCCTCGCCCCTCTAAAAATGTTTGCAAAACTCACAAAATTTTTAAAAAGTTAGAAAAGTTTTGCAGATTTAAAAAAAAATTGAGCTTTTTAAAAATTTTTGCACTTTTTTTGGGGTTTTTCTGCAAAATGTTGCGCTTTTTTTTGTGGTTTTTCTGCAAAATTTTGCTAATTTTTGTGGTTTTTCTGCAAAATTTTGCTAATTTTTGTAAGTTTTTCTACAAAATTTTGCTAATTTTTGTGTTTTTTTTGTAAAATTTTGCTAATATTTGTAGTTCTATAAAATTGTGGGATTTTTCTGCACAATTTTGCTACTTTTTGCAAAATTTTGTTAATTTTGCAAAATTT
>JAQFXT010001321.1:0-18597 GCA_034683725.1 Strigamia crassipes | reverse complement strand
TTCGAAGCAATTGATCGGTGAAAGTTTTTCTTCGCCATTTTCTCGCGTGTTTACATGTGCGCACAACGGAATGTGCAGTTGCAATCTGGCATCAAGATTCCGGGCGTAGACTGCAGTTACCGCGCAAAAACAAAACCCATTCGCCGGCCGAATGCACAATTTTTTTCCGTGTAATCATTTTCCAGCATTAATGTAAATAGCCATTTTAGATTTTTTTTTTTTTTTTTTTTATGTTGGCCGAGTTGATAAAAAGGATAGGACCATCAAATGAAACAAAACAGCCCATTCAAAGTGGTAAAAAGATAAAAAAGAATAAAGTGGTCTTTAAAAACACACACAAAAACTCATCATTTGGGCAGGGCCCTTAAATATAGGTCTGACAAATGCGTGGAAATAAAAAAAAACTATATTTATATCTTTTCTATCACAAACCATGCAATTGTCCAGTTGGGATCGCTCTGTCGTTTCTCACCTCAAACTCCTCAATGTCACGTGTGCCTTAAGCCATGAAATGTCTTCAAAGTACAGGTTTTAGCACGGACTGATTTTTTTCTGCTGACAGCAGCTGTTGCAAAAGACGGGGTGATAACGCGAGTTAATGACAATGGTTAGGTTCCTTTTCATATCAAAGGGAAGCAATTTCTTTTTTTATTTTATTATTTTTTTTTATTATTCCTTAGGTCGTAGAACAAAAGACACTAACGTCAGCTTTATTCAAATTTTAATCCGAGGAGATTAAAACGAGTCGCTCTCTGCTTATGGCTAGATGGGTGTTTCCATAACCGCTTACAAAAAATTTTCAAACCCTCCACCACCTGATTTTTTTTTTTCTTTCTATATTTTTTCAGATTAAGGAAATTTTCTTCGCATTGTTTAAGCGAAGTAATTAAAACAAAAAAATTGCATCGTCAATTACTACTATATGAATTCTTCTGAGGTGGTTTGTGATAACCAGAAACAATAACCTAAGTACTTTTGTACGCGTCTTTACTGTATCCAGAGCGGATCCAGAAAACGTACGAGAGGGCGGCCATTTTGGTTCATTTTTACAGGCATAAAATTTAATTTTCTTGAAATGAATAATTTTGACCCTGAAATAATTTTCTAGTCTAAAAGTGAATTTTTTTAAGCTAGAAATTAATTTTTTCACTTAAAAATTCATTTTTTTTTGGTCTAAAAATTTTTTTTTTTTTGTCTAAAAATGTATTTTTTTTGTCTAAAAATTCATTTTTTTAGTCTAAAAATTCATTTTTTTAGTCTAAAAATTCATTTTTTTTGAAATGAATAATTTTGACCCTGAAATAATTTTCTAGTCTAAGAGTGAATTTTTTTAAGCTAAAAATTCATTTTTTCACCTAAAAATTAATTTTTTTGGTCTAAAAATTCATTTTTTTTGTCTAAAAATTCATTTTTTTTGGTTTAAAAATTCATTTTTTGTCTAAAAATTCATCTTTTTGTCTAAAAATTCATCTTTTTGTCTAAAAATTCATTTTTTTTGTCTAAAAATTCATTTTTTTTGTCTAAAAATTAATTTTTTTGTCTAAAAATTCATTTTTTTGTCTAAAAATTTATTTTTTTGTCTAAAAATTCATTTTTTTTGTCTAAAAATTCATTTTTTTTGTTTAAAAATTTATTTTTTTGGACTAAGAATGACCAAAAAAAATCATTCTTAGGTCTAAGAATGATGATATTTTTGGTTAAAAACTGATTTTTTTTTTATCTAAGAGTAAATTTTTCTGTCAAAAAAATTCATTTTTGGTCTGAAAATAAAATTTTTTCTGTTGCACAAGAGGGTGGCCATGGCCCCCCCATAGCCACACCCTTGGATCCGCCTATGACTGAATCGGACCAAAAACAACTAACTGTTACAAAAAATCAATCCAAAAACCAAACTTAAACCAGAAAACAAGACAATTCATTGACACGTTCAAAATGATTAAACTTAATACAATGGAAATACCAAATTGTATTCGAGACAAAACTTAACACATAAAATGACAAAAATATTATAATAATAATAATTATTATAACGCCTTAATACAGAGAAAATATTTAATATATAAAAAAAGAAGAAAAAAAAAACGAACATTCAAATTGTCCGTATACACGAAGTAACAATGTTAAATTATTTTCATCATAAATTTCATCTTTTTAAATTTTCGACACCACAATGGTAATAAAAAATAGAAATAAAATTGTGTAACAGTTTTTCTTTAACGAATCAGAGATGATCGATTTTTTTTCCATTTCCAGAGAAATATTTGACGGCCTTGCTATCGTTAATAATTAATCACATCGTATACTTTTAATGTCAATATTTTTTGTTGCTTCAACGAAAATAGCGGGTTATCTTGCTCCTTTTTTTCCGAATTCGATTAAAAAACGCGTAAATATTTTATTTGCAAATCTCCGGTGTTAGTTTTCCAAACTAAGCGATTCAACAGTGCGCCTTTAAAAACTCACAAGTTTAACAATTAAATGCCAAAAATCAAGCAAAAATGCATTTTTCTCATCTCTCTCTTCGTTCTTTATGCTGAACATCGATCAAAACTTTTTTCCTCATAAAAAAAAAAAAAAAAAAAAAAAAAAAAAAAAAGAAATCAGCTTTACATTCTAAATAATTCTAAATACCGTAGTACACAACGCTAACGTTTCCAACAAAAATACTCATTAAAAAATAAATGAAACAAATTTGCATAAAACTCTAATTACCTAAAAACAACATTAAATATTAAACCTAATTTAAACACTAATTTCATAAACTTTTAAGTTACAAAAAAAAAAAAGAATTTCTTTCAAATTCGAATCCAAAACCACATTAAACTTTGCCTACGTGAATAATTGAATGAAACAAACACAGATACACAAAGAAAGAAAAACAAAACAGAAGCAACCCATGACACAACTGATGAATACATAATAAACCAATTCAAATCACACCTAAGGCCAACAAACGTGAGTAGAATTTTTTTTTTAAAAATAGAAAAATTAAAAAAAAAAAAGTAATGTAGGATCCCCCTTACCCTCACCTTCATATCTGTGACAGCACTTCCTTATCTACTCCCTTAAACCAACACTCCACATACCACTTATTGCCACTAAATCCACGCCTCACAAAACCCCACCCTAACCCAACAACTTGCCACCTCATTCAGACCCACAAACAGGAACAAAAGGACACAAAGAAAATGGCATTTGCCACATGAAAAGATTTGCTGATAATAAGGGAAAGAGAGGCCGAATGCCAAAAATGGTGACAATAAATGTAGACGATGAAACCGCCATGAAAAAAAAAAAAAAAAGAAAAAAAAAAAAAAGAAAAAAAAACCAGAGATATAGAAAAAGGGAAAGGGAAAAAATAAAAAGGTAATAAATAAATAAAAGAGAGGAAAATAATTTTTTTCGGTCCTGCTGAGCAAGTAGCTGCACTAGTGGTGAGAGAAGAAATTGCACTTTATGTGTATTGTGTTCAACTAATTGACAATGTGGTTGAGATAAAAACGTTTTCATCATTGTTAAGACTGAACTTGCTCTGGCTTAAAGGAGGAAAATAAAATGATAAAAAAAAATAATTTTCGATTCAAATATTTATTTATTTTTTTGACTTTTATCCACCGAATAAGACTGATGGCTATCATTGCCGGCTCGATTTACTGCGGTAGCAAATTTGTTTTGGCTGTATTTATCCAATTACACAGCTTGAAATTTGATGTTTACAAACATTTTTTTTTTTTACTGTAAACATTTGTGCGGTATAATATTGACAAAGTTTGGAATAACGATTACATTCGATATAAAAAAATAAGAGTTCTTCACGCTGGCAATATTTATTACCTACAGTCGAGACAATTAGTTTGCACTTTTGAATTTGTCACGAAAAAAAGGCAAAATAAAAAAAAGAGGTAGTTTTTGCGATTTTGCGATTTGTCAAAACCACAAAACAAAATGGAGGCAGCCGAGCTCAATCTAAGTGGCTATCTCATATAGTTTACATTATGTCGAATCGTTTGTAAATTCATAAATAGCTAGACTAACCACGAAACAACTCCAGAAGATTCAGTAAAACTTATAAGTGTCAAGAAATTGTTGTTTGCACCTAATTAGTAAATTTTTCGTTTCATGCGTGAATTGAATTGTACACAGATGTTTCTGTATCACATTTTACAATTATTGGGGCATGTGACTATTTTCAGAATCTTGAAATCGCACAAATGCAAAATAATGCAATTGAATTTAAGAGCTTCAAGAATGATTGATTTTGTGATTAATAAAAAATCGCAAATTACAAAACCGTACATTTAATGAAAGTCCCCTATTGAAACCATTTGGGGTAATTGTGTTGAAATATATTACTTATCACATCCACCGCCAGGTAGAAATTATTATCGTAATGATAATGTGAACCAATCACGTTATCACTATGTAACGTTATGACAAAGTTACACAATCGGCCCATATACAGGGTGTTTCGTTTAAGACGTTACAGTCAATTTCCAGGATAAATATACACTGTTTAAAAAAACTAAGCGGACCAGCCTATAGCAAAGTTGGGATGACAAATCCAATAGTTTAATCAAATTTTATGCCAGACATGCAACAATGCACTTTTCATTCGCTAACTCGTTAACTGGTTGAGATAGAACAAAAATTCCAATGAGAAAGTGGTAGAGAATTTCAAAATTACCCTAAAAAACATTGCTAACAACATTTGGGGTTACTTAAAAACTGTTGTGTGTGACACACCACCGACACGGATTCAGAATGCCTGTCTTACAATTGATGTCAACATGTTTGAAAAAATGTACACCAATCAAATAACACGTTTTCAGCTATGTATTCGTGAAAATGGAAAACAATTTGAACATTTTCTGTAAATTTTTTTTTCATTCTCTTATGTCATTTTTGAAATAAATAATTTCATTGTGCTATGTGTTTATTGTTTTTAGAGTGATTGTTTTAAATTTTCTATTGGTTATCAATGGTTTTAGGGTAATTTTAAGATTCTCTACAACTTTCTCATTGAAATTTTTGCTCTATTTTGCTCAATTTTGAACTTGTAGACCCCAAAATTCAAGAAATGTGTACTTTAATTGTAATAAGGCATTCGAAAAAATATTTTCTGTAATTATTAGGTGTTCCCAATGCGTGATTTCATAATACTTTGGAGCTTTAGATTTATTTTGAGCACTAAACCTTGACCGAAGTCTTCCTTACTAACTGCACGCCATAATAATTATAAAGCTTCTTTACGAAATCCATTTAAAACCACTTCCTGTTTGTTGGTTGCTACTGATGCATTCAACGAAAGTGATCCATTTAAGCACTGAACTACATATCATGTATTTTCTATTAGCTTGTGCAGTGTGTGTTTGTGGCTTTAAGTTATTAATGCCATGTTTTTTGTTTTGTTTGATCGTCAAGCCATCTTGCTGCAAAGGTTAATAACTTTTTTATTACGTGTTTGCAGTGTTCCTTTTACATTTTCAGCTATTGTGACAAGTTGTTTGTGGCCACAGTGACCACGCTGACAAACCAAAGCATTAAAACAAATACCCTAAAATGAACGACCGGTATTTGCTTTACGAGTAAATTGCCTTCCTGTTGTATCAATACGCTGCATTTAACAGATAAAACAATTTTGGGCACCATTTTCTTTGTTTACTAAGAGCTTAAGCTTTAAGCTTTAAACTATAGACAGCAATGGTATGTATTGGGTGGCTTGACTACAAACAAACCATGCGTGCATCTTTTCAAAGAGACAAGAAGACAAGAATTCCACTAATGTCAACCTAAAATTGCGACTCTCCCAACACAAAATAAAAAAAACAAAAAAAATAAACGCTACCCAAGCGACACGAATATGTACATAACATTGCATCAATATAGAACGTCTGTACAAAAACTATATAAACATTCTACCTCTTGGATCAATGGTATCAATATAGAAATCTCGTACGTACAAAGATTGTATACACAATTTTCTACATAAAACCTTTTTTTTTGAATACTACTTCATATGCGTAGCTATGGTTTACTTGAAATTACTACTAATGTACAACATGTTAAAGATACGCCAAAGATAAAGGTTTTTAAGACCCAAAACGTTTTCGACCATTGCTGGTCTTCCTCAGTGGGTTTGAGGAGTCTTAATTAAATGTTACTACCTATATACACCCAATGTGTTGCAAACGTTTATTGAACGTTTTTCCGGACAAATCACTTATACATTGCGTACATGTGTCATTTTCCGAACGTTGAATAAACGTAACCATCGATGATTGTCGTTTGCTAGGATTCACTTCTTCGCATTTTGAGTGCGTATGGTAATCCGTTAGTGATGAATGAATGCAACTTAAATTTTCGGTTAAAATATTTTACTGATATCCCATTTCAGGGCCGCATTAACCATTAAACAATATAAGCGGGTGCTTAGGACATCAGGGGAAAAGGCCACTACAACGTGTTCAATTCGCCGATGATTGCTATACATTTTTAATTAGACATACATTTATATAAGTGTTTAGAGCCTCTAAAGATATTAATCCAGCCCTGCCCAATTACTTAATCTCCAGTGTTCAATGTCCACGCAAAATTCAATCTTCCCTCGCTAATGTTTTTCGGTAATTGGTAATCATAACGTGTCAATTCTTTTGAGTTTACCAGGAATGAATGTGAAACTCGTGCCAGCGCATACAACAGTAGCTCCACAATCAATAATGCATTAAAGTTATTCATATTAAAACCAAAACTTTACAAAGCAATTAATCCACTTAGTAAATGCCAGCTTTAGCACCTATTCTTATTCCCTTGACAACTAAAATCAAATATGAAATTTTAACCAACTTCTGACTAATCAATTAAATTAGATACGATTTAAAAATCTAACAACAGCAATTAAATGTGCAGTTAAACTCGAAATAAACAATTCCTTAAAACCTTACAATGGACAGAAAAACAGCAAGTTTGATCGTTGATTCTATTTCTATTGTTGTTCTGATTCATTGTAGATGTTCAACTTTCTCTTCACTCGAGGTACTGTACCTCTATTTGGTTTCAAATTAAGGAAAGAGTGGAAAGTCTTAACTCTCTTCTCGTTTGCCCCGGTCGATCATCACTTGTCTTTGTTGTCGAGCTAAAAATCAACTGTTGTGATTTTTCTTCTTCTGTTTTGTTTTGATTTGTGCCGGCAGTGCCTTTTCAAGCTTCTTTGTTTCCTTTTTTTTTTTTCTTTTCCTTTTCGCTTTTTGTTTCATTAGTTATCCTTGAGGCAACCTATTTGGCTTCTTTGGTTTAAAGATCAAGTGTGTGAATATTTCAATGTGTATCTAGAAAATTAAAAAAAAAAAACATATTGCCGTAGTGTCTTTCCTCGGAGTTGAGCAAACTGACTAATGAGCTAATTATAACTGCCGCCATTTTGTAAAGCAAATTTAGAAATTTTGATATTAGTCCCCGTTGGGCAATCTGCGTAATTTAAACTTAATCTCTCTAAAGAATCTACGTGTTAAAATCTAGAACATTTACTACAGGATTACCCAAACAAACGTGATACAGACACCATCTGTTGTTGCGATATAACAACTTTCTACGGACAAATGGCAGATCACCATGACTACAGGCATTTACCAGTAATTAGCATTTTGTTATATTTAAACAATCATTTGTCCGTGTGATGTCAATTTTGTTGCAATTTGGCTACAGCGGACATAACCACCAGACAACAATTTATTTATTCACAAAACATTTTATTCAGTGAATAGAGCAATTCAAATGGCACAATTTAGTGACTATTTGAAAAATATTAAACAAAATTTTAAAAAAATACAAAAATTTTTGTTATCTTACCTGGGAAAAAAAGTATTCGATCACAGCAAACTTGAGAAAAAAGTATTCAATCAAGCAAATCTGCAATGAATCAACAACGCAAGTGAAACTTTTTACAAAAATTCTATAGAAAAACAGAATTATTAATAAAAATAAATAAACCAGCAATAAATGGCTAGTTGTACAAAATGCAAGACTAAGATTAAACACATTTCAGTTTTTTTCAGATTGGACTCAAGACAGAAATTAAATTTCTAAAATTGATTGCCGCATTAATTTTGCTGTTTACACAAACAATTCAATTAATCACGTTTACACGTGTTTTAGAAAACCCGACATTCCCATTTGGTAATTTCTTAAAAACAGTACTCCCAACTTTGCACTTAATAAAAATTTGAAACGCGAACGTCACATGAGATAAATTCCTTCCATTATACTTGCTTGCAAAGTGACATCAGGTACCACTATAAAACTTGCCATAAATACAAGTAATAATTCAGAAGCCGAAAACTACCTGCAAACTACAGACATTTTTAAAAGTTGGCCTTTAATTTTTAACTAACTGTTTCCAATGAACCAACACAAATAGAGACTAAAGTAGGCTTACGTCTTTCTGCACAGACAACGGTTTAAAATGCGCAGTTTTAAAACTTTGTTCATTTGATTATCTGAAAGAGCTTTTAGGACGTTTTAATTATTAAACACTTTTTTTTTTACCATTAATCCTAAGTGGCGACTTTTTATCCACTGATAGGTCTTGGCAAAGTGATGCGCAACTAAAGCTGCAATAAATATTCACAAACAATGTTTAGTTTTGGATAATTAATGGCAACCTTGTACCGTAGCTAAATTCTAATTGTTTCCCCTTTTGCGTGGAAACTTTTTCTAATAGATTTTTTTTAAACATTTATTTATACGGGACAAATAGCAGGATCAAATGGCAACTATGCATGAGAAGTAGAACTAGGCTTTGCATCTATCTTTCATCAACTCACAAAATGTGGATAAATTTTGCATTTCATCATTCTGTACTGAACGGTTGAAGTTTAAGTTTATAAAATATAAAATGGACTGCTGACGAAAACAAAAATCACGTTAAATTCTTGATGCAACAACGATCTTTGAGACATCATAAAGATTTCTCTGAATAGCCTGCAAAGAAAACAAAATCAAATCTGCTTGTGTGAATAAATAAACAACTACACAGTATAATTATCCGAGTAATACCTAAAGCTGTACACCTGTACCCATAGGTATTTTATTTTTATTTTACATTAACTGACGTCTCAGCAATTTTGCACCAATATGCAGTTTGCCTTACGTTTGCGGTATGTTGACGCCAAATTCTGCAAACATGGCAAATGTCAAGCTTTGTTGCGCACAAAAGAAATAAAGCGACAATATGGTACCATACGGTAAATTACTTTTTGTAAATGAGTTTATTTACTTTATTTTAGCATTATTAAGCCTAATATTAGGCCTACTGCTGTCGAATAACGCTGGAATTTGAAAATCATCTGCAGTATCACTTTGTAGAATCGATATCGACAAACATGTTGCACAGACTTAGACCTAGTAAAGTCTGAAGTAAAGATCAATGTGATCAGAAAATCCATGTAAAATCATCATACAGTTTGAATTCTGTAAGAAAAATTGTTTAATGGTCTTACTCCTGCCCCTAATTTCTGGTTTTACATAATATTCCATCCGGCGGTCGGGTGGCCCAACAGACCTACAACATCTAGATATTGGATCCGCAAACGACGCTTACATTACTAATGTAAAAGACATATTTTAATGCGAATAAAACAATACAACAAATATAAACTTTCTACGTAATTTATTACGATATTACTGAATGAGGTTCAACTTTAATAAAAGCATTAAAGTGAGTTTTATGACTTGACTATCAGGCCATTTGCATTTACTATAGATTGAAGTGGCCATTGTTGGATTTTTTTTTGTACATAGTTGACAAATCCTAGCCTTCTGAAGTAGTTAAGTTATTGCAAATGTGAACAAATGATGTGATATTCTCAAAGAGAGTGGTCATTTTTAACCAAACACTTCTCTTCTGGCAGCATGAGACAACAAATTTCCTCTCAAACTGAAAAGTACACTGACAAGCACTTTCGTTCCAAACGCTTGGATTTACATAACTCAAAAATTTACTGCATAAAGTGGTAGGTTGGCAGCTAAATGGACGAGGACTGTTCAAACAACGAATCGATAAATGGGAAAACAACTATTTTATTCGTCTCCACTTTCCAGTTGCCTAATGGGAAATTACAACTAAATAAATACTTGATCAGCAGTAACTAGCAGCTAAATAAACACTTCTTCTTTTCCCTCTAGGAAATTAAAAAGAGCACAATGAGCTAATCACAGAAGAGCCCGAAGGAAGGAAACAAATTTCCTGAGGTAAGAGAAGAAAAAAAAAATCAAGAGATAGATGGAGAACAAAAAAATTGAAGCCAATTGAGGATTACTACAACTTGTCTTTTTTTCGTATTTCTTGATTTTTTGTTGAAATTCTTTTAAAAAATGGTTCAATGGGAGAAAGAAAAAATTCAAACTCCTTCCACAAAGTCAAACAAATGACTAAAACTTGTCGCAAACTCTACAATCTCTTTATAATTCGGTTTTCGACGTTGGGGAACTGAATTTCGAAGTGAAAATTTGAGCAAACTTTGACAGCTCGGAATTGCACCAACATCGAGATAAGAGCAAAAGTAAGAATAAATAAAGCTAGAATAACCAAACTATTAATATTAAAAACCTTCTATTTTAATGCGCACATCTGATATTGTTGACACCGTATTTCTGCAATTAGAGTCACAACTCTTATTTCAAATTGCCACTGTAGACCGCGTTAGGTTAATATTTAATAGCAATATAAAATAAACATAATGAACGTAAACCTGTTAAACATGTTAAAAATGTAAAATTTTATTGTGAAATAAGCTCGAATTGTTGGTGTGATAATAAATTTTGTTTTGTTGGCATTAAGTCATGTATGTTTAATATAACGTACTACGCTTTAGTTCGGTCTCGGCCCCGCCCTTCTGTTGTCGGGTCTTGCTCCTGGTCAACATCCCGAAAACCGTGATTATTTGGTCCATTTTAACAGCTTTCGTCCAATGACCTAATCAAATCCCAATGTCTGCGCAAGCTTTCACCTAATTTTCAATTAATTCTTCCATTTTATTTCATTTATTCAATTTTTTCATTTTCTAATCACAATAAAAAAAAGTTTAATTTAATCAGTCAATCAGTGGGAAAAGCCATAGCAATTTAATCCTAAAATTGAGCCAATTTCCAAGCTGCACCAACACACACGTCCATTTTCTCTAGAGAAACGTATCATTTCCACACTTTCAACTTTCCATTATCCCTTATCAAGCAGCCAAGTATGGACAGTGCCATTTTAATCAAAATTAAAGTGACATTTTAATTGGCAAAGCCCCCTAGAGTAAGGGCCCTTAAATTGGGCGACTAACGACGTCACTATTGAAGGCACTAGAGCCAATTGTGCCACTCGATAAGGGACCAAATCTAATAGAAAAACTCCTAACGAGTCACCAAAACGAGGCAAAAACAAGAGACAATTACATCACCCGAGTCAAAAGACTCTAGCCAATCATCAAATAGAAAACAACATTCCCTCTCTGCTACATACAATTGCTTCATCCAAATAGTGAAAATTGCATTTTAATCAAATCTTCGCAACAAAAAATATATAGAAAAAGAAAATTTCAACCAAATCTTCATCTTTTATATGTCGATTTCTTATTATTCATCATCTATTGACCTTGTTAAAGAATACGCAAAAATGTGATAATTAAACCCAAAATGTTTTGAGCCCAATTATCACTGTTTCCGTATTCTTTAACACTAAATGCTTTCAATTTCAAAAAGAAAAGTAAAAACTTTTCTTTTCTTCCTTTTGCATGCAAAAGAAAATGTACTTTTGAATGAATGCACTTTAATTTTTATAAATTTAATAATTTAATAATCAATGATAACAAAGTTTATTATGATGAAAACGTTTGGTAGCATCACCACTCTATGTTGCGTTCGTCCACACTTATGAACAAACATCACACTTTTCCCAAAATTACACTCTACAATGTTTTACATGTAAAAAACGTAGCAATAAAATTGTCAAAAAAAAAAAAAAAAAAATCAAAAATCAAAAGAAAAATTAAAAGTAAGAAAAGTGACCCCAAATTGGTCCCTTTTGCAAAAACACCTTTTGGGCACTTTCCTTTTGCTAGTGATTACGTTTTTTACGTCATCCACTGACCAAAAAGAAGAAAAGTGACGAAAGTGATGAATAATATTACAGTAGTTATGCTATAACAGAAGTTTATGTCAATTTCTAAACGATAAATGAAAATTACTAAATTCCAAAACACGTCTATTATTTCCGTTCCTTTCCTTTTCTTTTCTTTCCTTTGGTTTTTTCTTTGCCCTCTCACTTTCATTCTCTTTCCTCGGTGAGAAACTTTGAACCGAGGCCAAAACCATTTTCTCCGAGCTAGGCTTTGGCCAAATCCAGCGCTGACACAACGGATTAAGGAGCGACAATTTGGATAATGTGGACCAAAATCTCCAGAAACGGTCCCATCACAAATAAGGGAAAGGAGGGCTTGTCAAGATCCAAATCCTCAAATCAGTCACACTATTTTTTTTTTCTCACCAAAGTAAAAAATAAAATAAAATAAAAATCAGAATAACGTTTTACTAAATAAAAAAAGAATAAAAAAGAAATTTACTATCGTCAATATCCAATAAACAAGCGTGTCTATTTACTAAACAAATCTTCTATTCAAATCTTCATGGTCTTCTAGGAATCGCATCCAAAAAAGGATTCTTTCTTCTTTTTTATTTTTATTTTTTTATTCAATTGTTTTCCAATTCCCATTCTTTCTTTGTTTGCTTTGTTTTGGATTTTTGGTATTTTTTAATAAAGAAAAAAAATAATAATAAAAAAAAAAAAAAAAAATAATGGAACATTTGGACGGATATCGGGCTCTATTGCAGCCGACTTTAAGTGCGATAGCGGCGGCCGCGATGGCAGCCAATCTCCGTCCAAAATGCGAAATCGTCGTTTTTTGCACCAGCCACGTATAGAAAATTGAAGAACTTGCGGGACAATTGACACGTCTTTTCGGATTTTAGTAAAACCCCACAAGATTGCATCTCAACTCGAGTTTTAACTTTTTGAAAATTCTAATTTTAATTTTAATAAGCTTATTTTTTAAAAGTAATTAATTTTCCAGCTTTAATGCTAATACACAATTAATGCACTCAAACTCAATTAGTAATTTTACGACCCTTTCTAAACCTTTGACATCGTCTTCAGACACTCGTGATACCCCTTTGCACGTCTAAATGACCTTCTTGGACACTCACTAAGGCAATCAATTAATGTTAATTACGCCATTTACGTTCATCTACCTGCACCATGGCCAAACCACCGAAACTAAGTAGCTCTAATGAAAACAACCAATGACTAAAAAAAATCGATTATGTCTCTAAAATCGACTATTTTTTTCACAATCGACTCATTTTTCACATTGTTTTATTTTTGATTTTTTAAAAATCGACTTTTCCAATTTTTTTTTCTCCATCGATTTTTCTAGTGAATCAAATCTGTGTTTAGCGCGTTGTAAATTGCACAAACATCAGACAGATGCGAGTGATCATGATAATTTGCTAACAACATTAAATCCGCGTTTAAGCTGTTATTTTAAACCGCTATGCCAGATCACGTTCTATTATCATTCCCATCAATCCTCGTCTCTGTCAGTGCATAAATCAAACCGAACACAGCGTTTTAAAATGCACTAGAAAACAAAAATAAAAAAATAAAATAAATTTAAAAAAAATAAAAATAAACATTTTTAAAACTCGATATTTTATGGCCAAAACCAAAATCAAATCGTAAAATCGACACAACGCCCATCAACTGGCTTTTAAATTTTAATTCCTCCTAGTTTCTCCTAGTTTCTCCTGGTTCCCCCTGGTTCCTCCTGGTTCCTCGTGATTCCTCCTGGATGCATAATGGATACAACGCCTATCAAATGGCTTTTAATTCCACAACCAAAATTGAAGAGACCCCTTTAAACGAATAATGGACACTAACACCTAGCTTAAAGCAAGATTTACCGACCAATTATCATTCCAGTACCAGTATGCAACCTCCCAATATTCGTCCGGTGCCATTATTCACTTAGTCATTACACCCGGACAAAATTTAAAAATTAAATAAATTCTTTTTTTAGAAATTCTTTTTATAGAAAGACTGCGCCGTTTTTAAGCAATTTCAAGTTTTAAACTTTTAGGTGTTGTGTGTTTTTTTTTTTGTAATTTTTATTTTACCAAAACTAGCAGGGCTGTCTGTTTAGTGTTGATGTTGCAGATCGCAGTGGTTGTCTAATTCTATATCTTTTCTTCTATTTTTCCTCATTTATGTTGTTTTCCGACACCATCTATAGACAATTGTTCCATCGTCTCATCTATCGTTCATTTTTCTTACTAGTTGCGGTTTTTGCGAATGTTCGGCTACAGATGCCACTTGGTCAAGAGGACGGCCACGTGTCGTTGTTCGTAATACTCACGATAAATGTGAGTAACCACATACAGACGCACTATTTAATTAAGAATAATCTTTATTCCAGTGGACCCATTGCGTGTTATCCTTTTCAATGGGTTCTCTAAATTCCATCCTAGGTTCCTGACCGCTAGTCAGTCACGCAATCATGGACCACGTGGCCAGCAAGTACGAGGTCATTTCTATCGCGCCTTGCTTTAGGAAAGCATGGTGCACACAACTAAGACACTGTATGCGGCAGAACAGGACCAAAAATTGCCACGAGTCATGTCAGGTGTTTTGCGGACAAGGAAACTGACCATCTAGGTCATGACTGCATTGAGTCGCAAGACAGACTGGCATCCAGAAGACGCGTAGACCCCATACACGCGACTACCGGTTCTTGCCTGGTCCCTGTGTCCGATTGGCCATAATCGGACCGCAGCTCCACCTATTGCTAGGGAGCCGCAAAGAGACCGCAAACTGTTGGCCAGTGATCCCTCCATGGTCACATTCTTTTGTCAAATTTTGCGCTCTAGTGTCAGTTGTGTTTTACTTTTTAATGTGGGACAAACGAACAATTAAAACCTCATTTGGCTTTAGCGTGTAGATGAACATCAACTTTATGATTGACAATTTTCCCGCTGCGCGTCGCACAATCGCGACACAATCATCATAATCGAGTTCCACGCGAAAATATTGAGCAGAAATTAATTCCATTCGCAAGTATCCATGAAAAGCCTACCCGTCCCCTTTAAACCCACCATTCAAATGAAAATACCGTAATCGATTACTTCCTTCACGTGCCTCTATTTCCAGTCAAAACCCACACAGCGAGCATAGAAAAAAAACGAACATTAATATTTCTCCTTTAACCCCCTTCACTTTAAAAAAAAAGAAAAGTTTAACAACCGTCGATTTCCTTAAAGACTTTTTTGAAAAAAGAAAAAAAAAAAAAGAAAAAAGAAAAAACCACCCATCATGCACCTGCCACTTGAATTCGCAGCGCCTCATTAAGAGCCATGACTTAAGTTCGGAAAGCAGCCAAGACCAATCGCTCCACCATTAGCAGATGACGACTCCAACTTGACTCGCCAGATGGCAAAAAGATTGATGGCATTAATTCGGACTCCCTGCAGATTCGCCGCTCCGGATCAAAGCCGCAAGAGTGTAGACTCTGGGGCCATCGCGACTCCACCTAGTGGCAACTCTTCTTCAAACACTTGTTTATATATTGCTCGTTTCTTTTTCTCCATTTTTTTTTTTTTTCTCCTTTCTTTTTTTCTTTTCATTTTCCTTCGCCGTCCCAGCGGCTCTTTATTTTTAGTGATGTTTTCGAAACGTAAACTTAGCGTTTAGGGTCGGCGAGACGTGCGTGGATAGAGGGAGGAAGTGTTGGGTAGCCACCTGATTGCTCCCATTTCCCACCAAATTGGTGGCAGACCCGTGCGTTCATGCCCCAGGGTGTTGCTCCACTTGTGCTAGCAATGTCCAATTGCGAGAGAAGAGGCTTAAAACCCAGACCCCATAAATCAATTAACAAAGACAGGGGAGACGAGGGACCGACTTGCCACAAACTACTAAGTCCAGGATGAAATAAAGCAAGACACATTGCTTCACTCTATTATTATTTCTCTCTCTTGCCGCTCGCTATACCTGCAACTCGTTTGTGGCCAAACTTTGACCACTCTTTTTTTATCCGCGACGAAATTTATGTTAAAAAATTACTCGATCATTTAAACATTTGTTTTTATGCGCTTTTTATACGGTTGGAATTTGGAAAGCGACTCGCAAGTTTGATTTATTTCAAAGTGAACTCAAAACACAATATGCGGAAATTGAACTTGGCCTGCGCTTTTTGAAACGAGCTTCGAGCGGCCCAGACGACAGTCAATTTCCGTACAAACGAATCGCATCAATTTACATAAAATAATTGAACTTTCGAATTTTTTATAACAATCGAAAAGAAAAATGCGTCGTTATATTTTTTTGATTGACAATTATCAAACTTAGATAACTAAAAGTATAAAAAAAAAAAATTTTAAAAAATAATCAAATATAACAAAATAAATAATTTTATTGGTTTTTATTCTCAGAAACTGCACAAAATGTGCTCTTTTTTTTTTACCAAATCAATCGATTTGCATACAATTTCGCACAAACTCGATAATAAAAATCAATTTTTATTTCTTTAAATTAATTCCCCCCTTTCCCATCAAAAAATCAAAACAACATTTCCAACTCAAAACAACCGTTATTCTCCCACAACTAAACAATAATTACCCAAATTATTATCCAATGATTTATTCCCATCTCATTTCCATGTTTACCATTCAAGAGCCAATGAAACACACACATACCCCTCCCTCCCCCTTAAAAAAAACCGACTATAGTAATAAAAAAAAACCCACGGGGACAAAATTACAACCCACTTGAATGTCAACCAACACTCACAACATTCTTGTTTATGACATCATATCCTCTTGCAGTCTGAATAAATAAGCGAACAAATCAGCGCTGCAGATCCATCATTTCTCCATTCGCCATCCCAGCCCCCCACCATTTCACTTCCTGTGCCAGAAGGGGAAAAAAAGTATAATTCAAAAAGGCCCTTTCCTTTCCTTTCCCTCAAATGTCTTTAGCTATGCTCTGAATCACATGCCGAATACATTTTCTTTTCAAAAAATAGTCCCTTAAAACTTTCACTTGTCAACTGGCTACAGCTTCGAGTTGTGGTAATAAACTAGGCAGTCCTTTTTCTCCTCTCTCTCGACAGACTTAGCACATGTTTACATTGCTCCTATTGCAAACATCACCGAGGGCCACCCTGACAGCTGTTGGCTCCAGGCCCAGACCTGGGTTCCATCCCCATTCTCCTCAACTGGCGCTAACAACAATGAACGCAGGGACAAAAAAAAAACAAAAAAAAAACGCCAAATCTCGTTTCAAAGGAATTCCAAATATATATAGAAAAAGTAATTTCACTTACGAGATTGAAAGTTATTCAATTATTTTAAGTCGATTCAGGCATCGGGCTGAAGAGACTAAGCAAATTCCACGTGATGGTTTTACATATTATCCCAGCCTGGATGACTTTCTTGTTTACAAAGACCGTTGCAAACTTCCGTTGATTACTGGCCCGATTCCAGCCAATAGGAGTCTGCTGTTTCAATCGGATGGCCACCATCTTTATTATGTGTTCCATCACTCCATCATTCCTGCTTTCTCGCGCAACTTTTCCATTGATAAGCTACTTCTTCCGCGTAACTATGGTTAACTTGTTAACAACCTTTATTATTGCGTATCTTTAATATGTCTAAAAATTCGATGATTAACAACTTTTCCATTGTAGTCGTTTTATAGTGCTCAAAATAAATCCAAAGCCCCAAAGTATTATGGAAATCACACATTGGGAACACTTAATTATTACAGAAATTGTTTTTTGGAATGCCTCGTTACAATGTTACAATTTAACATTATCCATACATGAACGTTCATTTTCTGAACAATTTTAATTGTTATTGCGGTTTGACTGTAGTGTACTTACTATTTTGTAATAAAATCTCTGTTTGTTTATTAATTGCCCAAAATGTTTCAGTTTATGTTTGTGTCACAATTTTGCACTTTTGATTTAAATTTCAACTTTCTAGTTGCGCACAATGCAGAGAAAAGATGAAAAAGCGATGTGCGCTTTATATCATTTTGTTGCAGACTGCTACGTTCCAGCTGTCAGCCTTCATTGGGAAACCGCATTAGAAAATCAATTAAACCTCTCGAAATATAAAAGAAAACAAACTATAACACAAATGGTCACTTTGCACATTGAATTCAGCAATCGCGACACTTGTCTATTCACCCTCGTCCAACCTCTTTGATTCAAATAAAGGACCGGCCAGCAACAACTCTTATCAAAACAAAACTCAGCTAATGTACGGCTCAGCCAAACCGCGCATCTGCAAAGGATAACAAACAATTCGACCCAACAATTGCGAACAAACTTCTACATTCAACTTACTATTATCACTCACTTCCCATTTAAAAATTAAAGCGAAATTTAAACTGATGTTGCCAACCACCTAAAAAGCAAACATTACTCGTATTTATCCACGAAATTTCAATAAATTTTAAATTTTTTTTCCAACAATGAAATATATATCTGCCCAGATGTACACTGG
>JAQFXT010001320.1:0-18610 GCA_034683725.1 Strigamia crassipes | reverse complement strand
GCACTCGGTGTCCAAATCGACGGATCGCTTTCCTCGCATTTCGAATCGGTCAAATAATCATGGTCGACTGTCGGCAGTCGACAACAATAAATAATTAAACCAAAAAAATTTAATATTTTATGAAAGTAGAACCCGTGGTGTCCTTGAGTTTGTCCAAAATCAACATAT
This sequence comes from Strigamia crassipes, assembly GCA_034683725.1. Lineage (NCBI taxonomy): Eukaryota > Metazoa > Arthropoda > Chilopoda > Geophilomorpha > Linotaeniidae > Strigamia > Strigamia crassipes. The sequence goes on along the minus strand of JAQFXT010001320.1, from coordinate 18,442 downwards.
ATGCTCAACACGAATAGAAAAATTGAAATTTGTTACTTACAGTTTCTTCCGCCTTTGATATTCAAATTCTACCGCTTCTTCTTTCTCTTGAATCACTTGTCAGCCGAAATCGTGTATAGTTTATTTGATCATTTCATCTCATTTGATGCTTCAGCTATTTACTCGGTGACTCAACGTCCGGTGCAGTGTCGTACCTAGATTGATGTACCAACCACAACGGACACAGTACTATTATTTTTATACGAGAATCCAACAAAATATAAAATAATCGACTGCTATTTCATATTTTATTTCTCCTCAATATCACATCGTTACACATTTACCACAATTTAAGCATAATAAAAAATAAATAACAAAAAAAAAAAAAAAATCCCCTCCTAAAGCACATACGTAAAAAAATTCGTCAGTGTTTATTCGTCTCAAATTCTTAATTAACCAACAAATTAACCCACACTTTTGCACAAAAAACTGTATTCTACGTTCTGATGGCAAAATGGAAGAAAGAACCATTACTGTTATAGTCTTCAAATCAAATATGTTATATTTATGAATGATCGGCTAACTGCTGTAGCAAATGACGTCTTCTTTTTTCAAGTTCTTCTTCGCTCAAATCACTTTCTGAACTTCCCCAAACACCCTAATTCAAATGCAAATCGGTTTTCTTGTTCTTTCTTTATCACTATTTCTGTATTTTTTTACCGGTACTTTCTCTTCGATTTCTTCTCCTTCCTCCGCTGGACTTCGCGTGCTTCGTTTTTGTTTTTTACTTTTCTTATTTCCTTTATCAGATTCAACGTCGGATGGCGATGACGGCTAAAAATATACATTCCGTATAATTCCCAATGTTTAAACGATCGATAAATAAACGCTAATTGTTTATTTATTTTCTATTCTTACCGTCCTGGACAGGCGCTTCTTTTTCTTAGCTTTCTTTTTATGTTTTTTAGACCCGCGATCTTCATCAGATTTTACATCGCTACTCGACCTCGACGGCGATCGAGAAAATGATCGCGAGCGCTTCTTTTTCTTGCTTCTGTGTCGGTCATCGTCATCAGAATCGGAATTCTGAAACAATTTTAAATTGAGAACATATAAATACTTCAAAAAACCAATGGTCATGCCAAACTTACCGATCTCGATTTTGATCGTGATCTCTTCTTCTGTTTTTTATTTTTCTTCGAATGTTTTTTGGCTTTGCTATGATGGTGACCGCATGCTTCCTAAAATACGATTTTAAAAAAATTCGATTAAACTTTGCCAATGAACAATTTTCGAATTCTACACCGACCTCCAGATTTTGCTGATACTCTTTGAAAAGCCGAATACGCTCGGACTCGAGCGTTACAGCCGTAAATGGCGATTCCGATTCAAATTGTGAGCGGATTTCGTCCCACTTGGAACTCGCACTAAGTAGTGGTCCCGCATTCTTCAACATTGCACGGAATGAACTTTCCAAACGCCTCAACTAAAACAAAATGAAGTAAATAGTTAACATATTTTCTCACAAATATTTGTGTCGTACATACTTTTCTGGCTTCTTCTTTCATCCTTTCTTTTTCCCGAGCTTCTGCCTTTTCCAACAACTGCAAAAAAGCAAAACGTTAAGTTAAATCAAACCAATACCCGAACAACAAACATACGCTGTTGTAGGTCAATTTCACATTTCCAGCATCTAACGTGGCCGACCTTTTGTCTTCGCTGACAACTGTAGCAAATTCTTCAAATGTTGTTTTAACATCAACTTGAAAATCTTTTTCCTATTAAAACGAAAACTGTCAACAAAATTCTGATCCCAGTAACACTTTTACTATTATCGTTACCTTCAATATTTCCTTGATGATCTTCTTCTCATCGTGGAAACGCGCCTTCAAATCCTCCACATAAAATTTAAACAAGTCCAAGGGCGTAGAGCCTGATTTTTAAAACGAAAATTTAATTAATATTCACGAGTTACTATTACCACATTTTTTCGAGTCTTACAAGTCTTACCAGGCTGACCTAACATGCTGGAAAATCGTAAATCTGCACTAAGGAGAGGATACACTTCCACCCATAATGACATGGATGTCAGCTTTCCCTGTTCGTGAAGTTCGTCCAACAGAATCTGCAATCATTACAATCATTAACATCATTAGAACGTTATCGTTCAAATCATAAAACTTACTAGAAAAGAATCACGATTTTTTCTTTGTTGGCGCTTAACTCTACGCCGTTCCCTTTCTTTCTCGTCCTCTTCGTCTTGCTCTAATTGCCGCACATGTTCTTCGTATACTATTAAAGCGTCTTCTTTGTCCATATCTTAAACAACAAAATTAAAATTAATAACGGAACCGCAAATTAAAAAATTTACATATAGTTATAGTTTACTTAATAGTTCGGTATCTTCCGCAAACACAGGATTATCCAGTAACATTTGTTGCGCTTCTTGCCACGTACTGCTGTACGTGACATTGGTCATGCTATCTAAAATATCACTTAACGACTTCATATTTCGTTTCCGAAGTGCTTTGGCCTCTTCCTATTATTACCAAAATTTAATTTAGTAACATTCGAGTACGAGTTGTGAGAGAAAATAGAAACATTTTTAAAACAAATCGCATTTAATAATTCTATACCTTCTCTTTCTTTGCCAGATAAAAGACTACGTCTTCGTATAAATCTTTCCTCTCTCGTTCTGGCACTGCTTTCCAAATATCTTCGTTTTCAAACAGTTGTTCCGCTTTCCGATACCGCGTCTGCGAATTCATCTTATTAGTGTTTTGTAAAAACAATTCTAGGTCTTCCTTAGCCTTCTTCGCCCGCAATCGATTTTCTTCCTAAACACGAATTTCAAATTTAAGAAATAAATTAAACAAACGACAAATCATAAATCAAAATATACCTTTTCTTCTTTAGCTTTCTGAGTTTTGTACGCATTAAACGCCTGTTTCTTCTCATTAAGTTTCTTTAAAGTCCCATACCGTGGGTCATTGACAATTAATTTAAGCGCCTGTTCCCAAGAGGCATTGCTAGAAACCTCTTTTTCACGAAGCAATTCTTTAAAGGCTTCGATCGCTTCTTTTTTATCCTTATAAACAATCGTTCTATTTTCCTTAGCAGCCTCATTAACGTCTTCCTCAACCGTAGCCCCACCAGCGACCTTCCTAAAATTTAAAAAAAAAATTAACAATTTGTTTTATACTATTTAACGAGAAAAAGAATCCGCCTCACGCTTCCTCCTTATTGTTATTATTATTAGCTTCGTGTAGTTGTGACGGCAACTGAATAGTTGCTAAAGATTGCGATGCACTTCCCGGTTCGTCTGGTAAAGGATGACCAGAACCGGACGGGATGAATTTCCTTAAGATTGAAATAGATATTTTAATATTCGTTAATTAAGTCAATGCTAAATAATTTACTTATCATCCGAATCATCTTTGGGAACAAACATTCCTTTAAGATCGTCAAGTTCCTTAGGAATTGTCCATCTGCTTTCTTTTGTCTGAATATTATGATAATAAATTTTCCCAGTATCCGATTTGTATTCTTTCCACGGGCATTGTGACAATAGCAACTGAAATTTCAAAAATACATCATTAGATTACGATGCAAGACGGAGAATAATAACAATATCTACCTCGGCGTGTGTTTTAAGTTCATCGGGTTTCTCCCACGAAGATTGCTTGGTAACATTATTGTAATAGTAAATACGTCCATCCGGAGACCGATGTTCTGTCCAGTTAGTTTTCTAAAATTACCCATAATAATGTTATAATTTATTCCGATTTTTAAAAAACAATCGCAAGTTACTTTATCCGATCTTTGCGAGATTGTTAATGGGACTGCCGATGCATCCGAGGAATGATGAATCGGCGATTGCACGCTGACTTGAGGTGGTGCTGAAATCACAACAGAAGCTGAGTTTCCTAAATCACATTTTCATCGTTAGTTAATAATTTTGTTTAATAGAGATTTTTAATGGTACCTGGTTGCATCGGTGGGTACGGCTGCGGCAAACCGGGAGGTAAACACGGAGCACTCGGTAAATCGGCCGGCATAAAACCCGGTGGCAGGTGAACGGCAGTCTACGGTTAAAAAAATAAATAAATACAAATTAAAATATACTACTTCGTGATCAAAACTGGTATTCGTGATCAAAACTGGCTGGTTTGCGTGATCGCGTTGCTGCACTTACGGGAAACGGTGGAAGAGACATTGTGCTTTTTGTATTTCAATCTCGGTACACAAACAAAATAAAATCGCATAAATTTCTACCGCTACAATCGCTACTATGGAATATTTTCCATCAGAAAACCGTTTGTAGTCGGAGAAACAAACGATACCGACGCGTCTTCTCGTCGCCTCGATCCTCGCTCTTTCTTTAGATCAGAAGTTCAGGATTCAGGTCACACGCAATGACGTCGTGATGACGCGCTTCCAGTAAAACTATGCGCTACCTATTGAACGATACATTAAGTTCAAAGTTTGGCGAATCAATAAAAAAATCTTTGTTTACGTTTGCGCGCAATTTCTTTTTATTTATAATTTTTCCCAATTATAAAACAAAAAATTCTTATTTTTTTTTTTTTTTCGACAAAAACTTTTTTGTTTTGTCGTAACCGTTCCATTTATACTTTACCTCTGACATGGCAATATTCCAAACATTTTTACTTTGGAATTGCAAAAGTTGTTGAGATTATGGCGTATTACAAAGAGACAGCACGCGTATATGGAAGCTCAGGTTTATCTGGTAAAGTTGCTCTTTTCAACAAGGCAGCCACCGAACACACGGAAAAGCAACTGAAAAACCCATTTTCAAACTGGACCGGGGCATCGCGTACGAAAGCTTTAAGTAAAGATGATGCCAACTATGGACGTCCCGTTCAAGGCAGTAAAACGGAATACCGCGGGAAAAAAGCGGGGGAATTAATTTCCAGTGAAATACAGACATTATGCCAAATGATTTGGGAATTTGGCAGTCAAAATGATGATGGAACAGCCGCAATATCCTTCGGAGAACTTTTTCAAGTAAAAAAAAAAACAAATAAATAAATAAATAAATAAATAAATGTTGTTAACTTTAATAGATGATATTTCCTCTTTGTAGATTTACACTAGAATTTCGAACAAAGTAGTCGGCATTCTTTTAAGAGCTAGAAAAAATGGATTATTGCATTTTGAAGGAGAAATGCTGTACCAAAGGCGAGACGACAACGTCATTATTACTCTTCTAGAATCAATCCGAGAAATTCGGCGCAAAGCTGGACGGCCGGAGCAGCCAGAAGAACAAAACTAAGAGAAGACTATACTTTTTTTAATTTGTTATTTATTTATTTATTATCGCCTTATAGTTTAATATAATGATAAAAGTTGATTTGTGTAGTATATTGTATATTGAACACGTTTATTTACTGCTGTATATGCAGAAATGTAATTTTCAATCACAGTGCAAGTTGACACGTGTTTAAATAACATTCAGATCACGCTTAATTGAGTTTCAATACGTTGAATTTATGCTCGTTTGATATAAATAAATATTCTTATTTAAAATAGATGCGATATTTTTGTGGCACGCATAAATAAGGTACTTGCTGCGTATGTGATGAATGATTTTTGCATATATAGGAATTAGGAAATCATCATTTTATAACGCGATGAAATGATGATTCGCTTCGCGACTGGTTTTATTCGCAAGCAAACTCGACCAAAGGTCTTCTGCGCATTAAACGATTTTCCATTTCCACGCGATGAACTTTTTGATCAAATGTTTCAGGATTCAAAGTCTTACTCAACTTGTCTCGTAATTCTGCCGATGCCCAAGCCATGGCGCGAGACTAAAATTCACGAGTGGAATAAAAACAATTAATTTGCATCATTGGTCGAAATCTGTCACAATTTGCACGTGGGTACCTGATTGATTTCTTGGTCTTTTTTACGCAAAACAATTTCGCTTTTGATTTCCTTAAACTGCACTTTCCGCTTTAATGTTGACATTTTTTTGCTTTCTTCGTTCTGAATTCTGAAATAAAACAAATCATCATTTAATTCCCATGAAAACCGAAGAGTAGATTACCCCTGCATTATTCTATCGTGGTGCATCGTTTTTGCAACTCGCTCCTTTCTCATATCCTCCAAACGTGCACTCAGCTGTTGATGAACTTTCACAGTTGCCCGTGCATTTACAAATGCCCGATATTCGATCAACTGTTGTCTCCATTCTCGAAATTCGTCGTTTAGTTTTTCCTGAATTCTAGCCATGCTCTTAAACTTTTCTTCTCTTTCTGACCTAAAATTTGTTTAAAAAAATTAATCAAAATCGATTTTAATTATACTAAGCTATTTTAATTTTTTTTTTTTTTTACATTTGATTTTGGCAAACTTCAGTTCGTCTCTGCACGAAATCTTCGTAATTTTGTTTTGCTCTAGCTTCTTTACTTTCCTTAAGCAACTGCATTTCTTCCAATTCAGTTCTGCAAAAAAAAAAAAAAAAAAAAAATGGTATAAGTTAAATTAGTAAATAAATGTCAACAATGCCTAAACAACCTGAGTTTCTCCTCCACCTCTAATTTATTGCTCACGTGTCGTTTTACACTACTTTCATTCTCCAATTTCACTTCCTGTCACAATTTTACCAACATTTATCAGTTTAGGTTAATTTTTTTCGAAAAAATATAATTTCTACCAGTTGACGTTGAAGTTTCATCAAATGCCGTCTCTGCGAAGCTTTCAGCAAACTGTGTTCTCTCAGCTGGTTCAATATAACGCTCAATTGCTCACGTTCTTTCTCCATTTGCAGTAAATGAAATTCCTAAACATAAAAAGCAAAACCAATCAATTTGTTACGACAGTTGTTTTAGCGGATTACCGTACCTGCGACCTTTTTTTTTCAAAATTTTCCTTCTTCCGTCGTTGAATCAATTCTCTTCGCAACAACTCTTGTTCGTCGGCTAATTGACTCCACTTTTCCGCCTTCATTATAATGGCTATTTCTCTGTCTGCAAGTTCCTGTTGAATTCTTTGCTCTATTGCGGCTTGTTTCATTTTCTAATCGACCAATTTGCATTCAAAACTCATTTTTTTTTTACGGTAATTTCCATTTATTAAAATACCCTCCAAGCCTGGTAGTGCTCATTTTCCTTTATCAATTGCCGCTTTCTGGCCTCTTCCTCATCAGCTGCTTTCAATTCGTTTATTCGCTTTTCTTCTTCCCATCGTTTATGGACAAATTCCTTTACTTCTCGCTCGTGTAATTGATTCTCATGACGCGAAACCATTAATTCGAGTATTTTACGATCCTAAAATGAATCATAAAGATTTATAACTTTGTATTAAGAGAACAAATGTAAATCCGCACTCGAGAGGGCAGATGAGCGGCATTTGCAGCCAGAATAATTGAAGCTTTGTCCAAGGAATTACAACTGACGCGACTCATGGAACGAGAACGCGAACGAAATGATGGCAATGCAGAACACAGGCGAGATGAGCCGCCTGAAACCACCGACATGTCTCCAACCGATGTAGCCGTCGACATTCGGCTTCTAATTAACAATTACAATTATTTGTTAGAAATTACCAATTGGTAAAACTTAAAACTACCTTCGGTGCGTTGGAATTTCGTGTAGAACGGCTCGAGTCGATGATTTAGCTCTTTGATTATTTTTACAAATAAACTTAAACAACTCATCTTCGATATTAGCTGTAAAATTATGTTCAATTTAGATTAAGGTAAACAAAAAAATCAATATTTTAATTTTATAACCTTTTGCATTCACTTTCTTTGGAGAGTTTGCTGATGAATATATTTTTTCTTCGTTCGGAAAAGGTATTTCAACAGTACTGCCATCCAGTTTCCCATTTTTATTGATGTTGAAAGTCGCAAAACTAAATCTGTTTTCATCGTTTGCTACGACTAAATTGCACGGCACAATTAAAAATCGAAAATATGATTAATTCACGTGTTATTACTATTGTTTTCATCAGATGTTGGAGATATAGGCAATTCTTCAATTCCAAATGAACTTTTACAATAAAAGTCTACCGGATTGTTTGGTTGCTATAAAATATGCACAAATTATTACGGTAATTTTATTTTCTTATTTATTTTCTTATACTTCAAAAGTCATGTTGTAGCAATTAAAAGTGGGATGCGTTAAAGGTTTCATAACGTTTCCTGATACCACTAAAAAAAAAAAAGATTAATAAAATGAATTTCAAACCATATCAAATTTTTAACAAAAATACATGAAAGAAAATATTGATGTATACTTTTGGACAGAGCGCGTATGACCCAGGTATGACTAATAGAGTTATCGACAATAATAGCAGGTGTTGCTGATGCTGTGTTGTGACCGACGCCAATCGATGATCCTATTCCAAGAATTTTGTATAATTCATTCTCCGTTTAGTGCCAACAAAGATTCGTCCCACCTAAAAATGCGTATTTAAAGCTCTTTTATGAACTAATAAAATTGTGTCATACGTAATGACAGAAAATGAAAATCAATTTCAACATTTTGAAATTACACTTTTTAGAATTCATATTTCATTAACACGAGCAGTTAAAATGATTACTGATTTAAAAAAAAAAAAAATTTGATTTGTTCATAGTTAGTTTGAAGATAAACAATATTTTTACCTCGCACGGTAGTGACATCGTCAGATGTGTTGTCAGGATAATTGATTTTAGCGAACATCACGGCCGAAAATTGGCATCGGGCATTAATTGTCGTCTATTGGTCAGTGGGAGATGTTTATGTCGAGTGGTCGTGCACCTATGTATATTATAGGAGCCATTATCGAGCGTCGAGGTAGCCATTTGTAAACAAACCAACCAGCGTAGCGCTCTCTAGCATCGAATTTTTAAACTTTATCGTAAAATTAATTTTTGTGAAAATAAAATAAAATATATTCTCATCTTTATTTGCGTTCGTTAATATTCAGTTGCAAATAAAAACAATACTTAAAAAATCAAAAACTAACTAATTCTAACTATTACCCACCAGCGCCGTCTAGGTTGTTACGTGTACTATCGGTAACTTAGAGACATGAAAATCGAGGAAAACAAACACTACAGTAAATAAGTTCGAGAATAATTCAATTGTTCAATGTAATAATTTGTAGTTTCTATATTAATTTAGGGTTACCGTCCTTGCTGTAAAAATGGGCTCAAAAATACCGAGCAGACAAGAAATTCTTAATTTATACCGACAATTAATCCGATTTACTAAGAAAACGTCTTTAAGCGACAAAGCATTCATTACTAAACGCATAAGAAGTGAATTTGACAAACACAAACAAGTGACGGAGAAAGACGAAGTAATTCAACTGTTTCAGGTATACAAATCAAACGTGCAAAAGCATTTAACCGTCCATTAATCGAATGCAAAACTGTTTGTACTTTCAGAAAGGAAAAGTATTTTTGCAGAAAAAAAGATTAGTATGACCGCAGTGCTCAAAATACCTCGTTTTAAATCGTTATTTCCACCGATGCCAGTCCTATTTCACGCCATTCGATGCAAACAAACAATCGATTATTCTAAAGTGCCCACAATTAACGAGAATGAATTGGAAGAGCAATTCGTACGAGGTTCCGGACCGGGTGGCCAAGCAGTGAATAAAACATCGAGCTGCATTTCACTCAAGCACCTGCCAACTGGCATAGTCGTCAAGTGTCAATTCACGAGATCACAAAGCCAAAATAGGAACATAGCCAGAAAGTTATTACAAGAAAAACTGGACGTATTCTACAATGGCGAGAGGAGTGTGCAAGCACAGCGCGAGAGAGAATCGAAGTTGAAATCGGATGAAAAATCGCGTCGTACCAAGAAAAGATTGGAAATGAAGATGGCGTTTAAAGAAAGAGAGGGTTTAGATTAATTGTAATTGTTATTTAATTCGTATTGATGAAAGAATTAAAAGTTTAAAAATAAAAAAAATCACATGAGTCTTTTCATTCGCTTAATATCTTCTCTGACGTGAATGTCGGCAGTGTCGACAGCGGAAGTGATCTTGTCGATCTTATCGAGCTGTTCAGTTTGTTCTCGTCCAACGTCAACTGCTAACGACTTCATGGCGCTGATCATTTCTCGTAGTTGCTGCGCTTCTTCTTCCGTTACAATCGACTCCTCAGACGTTTCGGTGACTTTCATTAAATCATTTTCACACTGCGTCGCTGTCGCTTCAAAAACAAAGTCCGTTCCTTCAAAAACAAACAAATTAAGCGATGAAAATTGAATTTATATTTATTACCTTTATTTGCCACGTCTTGTACTCGCATTTGCTTTACTCGCTGCTCGTTGAATTCGAGTTTATCCCTGTAAAACCTACCGAGCAGTGGCTCGATCCACACCATTTGAGCCGTGATTATCACATATTCTAAATTCTTTCCGCCAATTTTTTCCTGATGAATTCGAATTTCCCACGGAGCAGTGATCACGAGTTTTGTAATTTCAAATTTCTAAAAAATTAAAATAAAAGAAAAAAAAAATTAATCAAATGTCAGCAATCAGTTATCAATTCACAATTCGCACCATGAACTTATTTATTGTGTGGCCTTTAACATTTTGCACCGCTATCGCATCTCTTCCAACGCGTAGAACCCCGTGTTGTGACTTTGAGCGTGTACTTCCGCAACATTTTTCAAAAACAACATTAAAATCTTTAAACCGCGTCTCTGTTTGAGCAGTCACTTCACTCGGTTTAAACGATCTCTGCTCGATTTTCGACGGCTGCAAGACACCTCCGAACCACGATTCTAATCGCGTCAATAATGAATCGGCTACGGCCAACTCGTCATTAACATTTTCGGCAGTGACTAAAGCATCGTCCAGTTGTTTTCCCTGTCTGTGAAGTGTTCTAGCGGCTGAGTTTAACGTTTTTGACGATTCGTGCGCCAACGCTAATAATTCCTGGCCTAATCTTGAATTTGACGCGTTGTTTGAAGACGATAAATCTGTCGAGAGTAATCTTTCCTTGTAAAAATGCTCGATCAAGACAAAAACGGAATCTCTATTTGGAAAAGAACTGAACCAATATTTCCTCGATCCGAGCAAAATTGTAATTGATGGGAAAACATAACTGGAAGCTTCCCTCATGATCGCACTAATTTCATCGTAGTCAATACGAATCGTGCGAAATCCAGCATTGTCCGCGTCCTCTTTCCTGCATTCGAAATAAATTGCACCCGGTGCTACATAAAACGACCCTGGCACCCATTTTTTGTTGGTCTCGATGTAAATCGAGGCTTGGCAATCGTAGATGCACACGTCGCGTCCAACCGTTTGTGCCCGTTGCATACTCGAAACACCGCTAGATTTAATAAAAATATCAAATATTAGTTCCAAACTTGCCAAAATCGTATCAAAATTGCCGTACGATTACCTAAAAACACTTTATCTACCTGATTTCACTACACTTGATGTTGACATGGCATTGCGCGGCACCTTGCGGCAAAACGTGAAATTCGCCAGGGATAGAAACTGAAAGCTGCTGGATAAAATGGCTGCTCGGGAGGTATCCGCCCCCTTTATGTTTTGATTGGCCGAACTCGCCATTCTATGCATCAATCGAATACGCGCTGCTTCGATAAAACGAACGTGATTTAGTGTACAAATTGCTTAGCAACTTGGATTGTTTTATGTTGTAATCGTTCGTATCACTCTAACCTTAAGAACAAATCTGTCTGCTAGCAGAATTCCTTTGGTGGACGTTGAACTAAGTAGTTCTAGGAATTGACTAGCAGAATGCAGATTTGCGGAATAAGAATCTCGCTCCCTCATATTGACTGCCAATGTGCGGTAATGGTTGTAGGATTTGTTGCCGGTGTATTTTTATTAAGCAAAGCATTTCGTCAATTGTGAATAAAGAATTGTGGCCTAAATAGTGTTAATTTGGTAAGAGAATATTCCAGCAGCCGAAAAACTCATCCCGGGACAAAAGGTTTTTTTATTTTTTATTTATTTACTTATTTTAATTTCAGAGTAAACAAGAAACAAAGTAAATTTCGAAAAGGAACACATGGCTGAAGAAAAAAAAAGAATTGAAACGTGATGAAATGTAAAAGGTTAGGTAGAAGAATTGTGAGCCACCATTTTGTTTTTAGATGTTCTATTGACTTCATATTTGTTTTTGTTTGTTTATTTTCCAAATAGGAATGCTAGTTTCGTCAAATTTAGCACCCGATTTTAAATTTCTCGAATAGATGTAGTTTATCATCGGATAAATGCAGGACTTGGCAAATTCCGGAATGACGCCATCCTTCTTCGATATTTCATCTTGGCTGATTATTTGTTTGTCGCCCCAATGTCTAAATTTTAAATGTTATTTAAAGTAAAACTTTAAAAGAAAGCAAACTTTATTTCTGCCTAAACTAAAAATCAGATTATAAGAGTTTTTTGAATAAAGATTTGAACAAAATTAGCTCGATCATTGGCCAGCGAAATCACAAGCGCAAACAATGCCAGCACACGGCGGACATGATGCCGGACGTGTTGTACAACAAGAGCGCGACAAACCCTGCGGTGCCGGCTCCCGCAGCGTCATTCGCACGGAAATATTACGCATACATGGAGCCTGCGGACTCGACATGTAGGTAAATGGCGGTTGCGACCAGCCCGTGCCTTTGAAACAAGGGTTGACCTCGAGTCCCTGAGTCGAGTGTTGTCGCGAAGCAAATTAAGAGAGCGACAACAATAGCCGCGAGATTGAAAACAAGTGCAAAAGGGCATGAGATACTAGGAAATTGGGCTTGCGTGTTAATTAAATGCCCCGTTCGAGTATTACGGTTGGAATTAATACCAATTTCGGCTTCCTGCGGATTGCTCGCAATGCAGAGAAAGCTACAGGCAAAAGCAACCCACAGAAATTGTTTCCAGCGCTCGTAAATATTGTATTTCAAAGTGTAGACTTAAGCCTATTTCTAGATACAAATAACAATAAAATTTTCCAATAATTAAAATATTGTTACAGCCTTGTTCGTAGTGATTTGGGTTTATAACCAAAAGAAGAGAAAAAAAGACGTTACGTTAAACCATTGAAATTTCTATACAAAATCTGACGATTATATTAAATTAGAATTTTAATTTCAAAATAAATGAATAAATACGGATCAATACCGTCTATAAATTGCGGAGGAGTTAAAATCCATCATCGAATCTCACGTCCCGGTCCTCACTTCCCATTGGCTGCTCTCGGCCGCATTCACGGGGCCGCGGCTGTGATTGGGCAACGTTGGTGAATTCCTAAACGATGCACGCTTCAGCGGAATACTATTATAAACGAAAGGAAAGGAAAGCCAAGTTGAAAAACGAATAGAGAGTACCTAGTTGTCAAAAGCAGATGCACAGATACGTGTGTTGAGACCTCCTGCCGACCACTGTCATTTGCAAACCTCTTACCTAATCTTTTTTAACAAAAGTGTATGGCCATGGCAAGTTCAGTTTTATACGAATATCCTGGCGCTCGCACCACTTCAACCTTGTGTTCAGCATCTGACCTCGCTTTAGACCTGTTCGGCGAAGGCCCTGCACCCGAATCGGCGAACGCAATGTTACAATGCAGATATGCAGATTCGAGTAATGTGCAGGATGTTGAGGAAAACGCTGTTGTGGATTTGCCGTCTTGCGCTTTCGCCCAAAGAATTACACCGAATCCTTACGCGCCCTGCATTTCAGGTGAGATTGCTCGAATATGATTGAGTGATTGCAATTTTATAACTAACCAATTTGTCTCGTAGGTGACGAACAAGACGATACGGTGAATTCAGAAGCTCAAAGTCCTTATCCTCACACGCCGTACAGAGTTCAGCGTCACGCAGCTAATATAAGGGAAAGGAAAAGGATGCTCAGGTGAGAAAATCAATCTTATTGTGCTGCATACAACTTAAAATTTGTAGTTAAGGTAAACGCATGTAAGGATGGTAACGGATAGTAAATTTTTTTTTTGGTTTATCAAAAAAATAATTTTATGAAATGTTAATACAATAATTGATTTCGGTTGTGGTTTATCTACCGTTATCCCTCATAGCGTTTACCACGTTGTAGAAGTTTTTGTTTCTTTCTTAATGTAAAAATCGTCAAATATACAATGAGATTGTGGGTTTGTTTGTAGGAATCTTAACATATATTTTATTTTCTTGTCGCTAGAATACAATCGGCAGGGACCAAGAGTTCTGTGTAAGTAAAAAAAAAATATAAAAATCCATTTAGAGCATGCTTTCACTTAGTTTGGAAAGTTTTCGCATCTTTAAAGTAAATAATTCGTTAGGATCTTGTGAAAACAAACACAATCTCATTCAGCCCATCCAAAAAAAATTTTTTTTTTTAGTTTAAATAAATGATTTTTCAGTATTTTTGGTACCTAAAAGTGTTGAAAATACTGCAAATTAAAAGCTCCCCTTCATTGGCTTTACTGCACAACATTCATTCATTCATTTTTAGTCGTTATTTCTGTAGTTATGAAAAAAATTAAATTAAATTTACACTTAGCAAATTTTTTCCTATTTTTCTTATTTTTCTCGTTTCAAATTAAAATAATTATCCATTTCACCTTTTCCAGCATAAATTCAGCTTTTGACGAACTCCGTTGCCATGTGCCCACATTCCCGTACGAGAAACGCCTGTCGAAAATTGACACCTTACGATTGGCGATTGCATACATCGCACTTCTTCGGGAAATACTTTTATCCGATTACGACCCACTTACGTACATAGAAAAATGCCTCAAAGGAGAATTGAAAAACGAACACGGCGCTGCTTGGAATACAAGTGGTAAGTGATTAAAAATAATTAAACCTAAAAATAAAATAACATAAAATAAAATATATATGTTTAGACCTAACTGCGCGACTCTCTTGGATCAATTGGGAAAACCTGGGGGTCAATCCGAATCGACGCAGCGTGCTAACGTCTCTGTCGCTGACAGCTGACTGCCTCAACAATTCTTTCCCTTCATGAAACGCCACCAACACAACTACATTTTTATCGATTCCATTTCCTTCACTAATAATTTGTAAAATTAAATTTGTAAAATCAATTTGAGTTTTATGTTATTTCTAGAAAATTTAATAGAAAAAAAAAAAAAAAAATTAAAAACGAATTTTCCATGAACCTGTAATTTGCCATTTAGCTCGAAATAAACGTTGAAACTGTCTATTGTAAAATTAGTGTTGTCTATTCTTGGAAAATTGGCCTAAACTCCTCCCAGGCGAGGAAGTCGACGCAGGTCGTTGTAATCGCACGCGCCTCTCGCACGGACACTGCACGGCGACATCACTAAATTATCACGCCCACTCGAAAGAGGGCCCCATCTTCCTATTGTCTAGCCCTACAGAGGTGGAGCGAAAGAAGGGATGAGTAGAGGTAGCTAATCGGTGATAGAAGCGCCAATGCCGCCTTTTTGACAATAGATACGCGTGCCCCGTTCAGCGGCAGACGAAGGCAATCCATCACGAGGGAAGCTGTGGTGAAGAGCGGCTGCCGTCGAGGACCCTCTCGAGCAAGGCGCGTGCCTCTCTTCAGTGCGTCCAAAGAGCACACAAGATGACAAAACCACGAGACGAAAACAACTTGCACTAAATTATAGCCCAAAGCTTCCGACCATGAAAATCGATTTGGGAAAAAAACGAAAGAAATTTACATTAAACCTAAAACCTTAACGTATAAAATCTCTCGTCAACCTTACATTACTTTGCGTACGTAAATTGATTGATTAAACGGAGTAACGAGCGCGATTCGCCTTTTTACGGCCACCGATACACCGTGTATGATTGCAATGCAAACATGGGTGTGGCTGAGTTTTACGAATGAGCAAATTGACATTGGAGTGCATGAGACCACACTTTCCCACCGCATGGTCAATGACAAAAGATATAAATTCATGAATGGCCCATCGAATGTAGACCAAGAAGCACCGCGACGAAAAAGGTCGCTAAAGGCAGAACAAGTATGGAGGAGCGGCAACGCGGGTTCCCACACGCGACAAAGCGCGTTCACCACCGGAAAATGAGGCGACAAGGCGTCGTCTCTCCAAACGAGCGTGAAGAGCTGCGAGTACAGGGAACGATTGTGCGTCGAGAGCGAGCCACGTGCCATGGATCCACTGCCGTCGGCATACAACATCGGAGGAACTGCGAGTTGGGCAAGGGGGGGATTTTATTCTCAACAGCATAAAGTGGACCTACTGACCCGTGAAATGGAATGCAATGGAAACTTTGCCCCACTCGATTTGGCAACATATTGCAGACCTCGAAACAGGGTCCGCTGGAGGTTTTGTGGGGCTTCGGAAGAAAGTTATTAATGGGGGCTCAAAATATTGACAAAAAAAAATTCTACCGTGTTATCCCAATTTATAGAGCATGCCCTAAATTTTTTATTCCGACCAGGGTGTTTTAAAATTCGAATTATCTGGCAGTACCGGATAAAACAAGACCAAATGCCTGTTTTTAAATTTTTTATTGAGGGTGCAGAATTATATTTAATATTGAAATAACTTTGATGTGGCAACAATTTACAGGTTTCTCAAAATCGGTTTTAGTCCAAACACAGCATACATACCAATGTGTATTCGCAGTTAATACATGGGTTTCTTTAGACCGCGTCTTTAATAGAGCTCAGAGAAAAATTTCAGTTTGCTTGCAGTGTGTCCGTGTACGATAATGTCGCTGCACACAAGCTTATGTGCAGTTAAGATCTGAATGATAGTTCAACCTACCGTCTTCACCCGAAAATAAGACCGTGGTGGTGTATTTGAATATAACACCACCCTGGTGTTTTATTCTAATAAAACACCACGGTGTTATATTTCGACCAAATCAATAAACTTTACTCTTTTTTAGAAAATATGGTTTATACGCATAGTGAAATACGCAATCTTACGTTGTAGCGGCACATAGTTTTCTGGACCAAAATTTGCACCTCAACATTGCCACTTCACCTTAGCACACGCAGAATGTCCAAATCCGAATTAAAAACCATTGTGTTATATTCAAATACCACTAAAAATCCGAATATAAAGCCATGATGTGGTATTCGAATATAACACCATGGTGTTGTAAGTGAAATGACAATGTATTAGAATTTTTCCACAATGTTTCCAAAATACCAGCTTTTTGGAAAACTCGAATACAACACCATGGTGTTATTTTCGGGTGAAGAAGGTAGCATGTACGAATCGCATAATTATTACTTAAAATAAGTTATATACCGTAAAATAAGTAACACAGTCACTTAAACAAAAATTAATTGACAAATTCAAAGCAAAATGTGGTGTAAAAACATCATACTTAAAATGAAAACAAGGTTATTAATCTAACCTACGATAACTTTCTATTTTGATACGTTCATCTCTACCGTATTATCAAATTTTCGAAGAAATTTGAACGTGCGGGGTAACACTGCAGGGTGGATTTAGGCCTAGGCCTCAAAATCAAAGCCTAAAATTCTCAAAAAAACCAAAATTTTAGAATAGGGTCCCTGTAAGAACAGATTTATTAATTCTCTCAGTCGCAGAGACCCTTGAATTCCCAAAACAAATTCTTCAAAAAATTAATATTCAAATTAAGGCCCCGAAAATAAGTTGTGTAAAGAGCCCCAGACCGTAAATCTACCTCTAGGGCCCCAAAGTCACATTGCGCCTAGAACCTCGAGCGATGGAAACCGCCATTGCCCCTCTGAGCACGAAGCCTCGGTCTGAGACCCGAAAAACCGATGTCCTGCCTCAAAAGTGTTTCAGCGTTTTTTCACATTTTAGCAATCTGTTAATACCTCTCGGATGGCACTCAGTTGGGGGGTGAAACTAGAGCCGAAATGGAACCCCCAATTTGAACAAATGTTCCTTTTGTAACGTCAATCAAAACGTCCATTTCCATTCTCATCTGCTAAGACTATGGCGATAATGTCCGAGGTTAGGTTGCAGCAAGTTGTTTGCATAGATGGAGTTTAGGAGGAGGACAAAGCGGCTTTGGCGAGCACCTGATTGTGCGCGCGTTTGAATGAATGGAGTGCGCAGTGCACGCGACCGCAACCCAAGTACAATCGGCGTTGGCTCAGAACGGAGACCGGGGGGCGGATACGAGTTCAGCGGCTGCGAGCGGCGCTGCTAATTGATTTGTTGACCGTGACAGCCCTCTGTGACGTCCTTTGAATGGACCACCTCCAAAGTGCGGGCTTACCATCCATAATGACATCATTACCCACAATTTCATGGGTGAATAAGCTGCTGCTTCGCGTACACGCGCAATGCTAAGCGTATTAATTCAAGCTGACTTAAAGATGGAATACTAGACTGATCATAGAATTCATTCTATGCATTTTAGCTGCAATCACATAAATTCGAATTAGTTAACATTCACATTCAATATCTTAGATAAAAATTACCTCTCCAAAGCGCGTAAAGTTGATTATCAGCTGCCGGAAAAGTTTTGTCGATTAACCAACATTTGTAACATCCGTTAAAGTGGCGGGCAAGT
>JAQFXT010001319.1:0-18612 GCA_034683725.1 Strigamia crassipes | reverse complement strand
TTTCTGATTATTTTTTGCATACCGAATGCCTTCGATTTTAACCGAAACGTCGGTGGGATAATACTGGCTTCGACACAATATGTCGAAAGTAGTATCATTAAATTAACCTAAGTTACGCGGAAGTAGATGTTTAAAAACCCAAGATGTAGTTTCAACAATCTCAAGTTAGTTCAGATAAAGTTCAAGGTAAGCGAGCAACCAATTATTTCCCATGGAAACTTGCTATTTATACAAGCAAACGGATTAGTTAGAGATTATTAATTCTCCAATGAGAGTGATTTCTTTCGGAATCCTCCAATTCTAGGAGATAAACAAGAGTACTCTCGTGCCGGGAGTGTGGAGAATTTGAGGGTCATGTCACCTGTGAATATTTAATGTGCCATCTCACCATATTATATATTGTAAAGGGTCGTTACCCATATTGACTTATGCAGATATGTGATGTTTCCATTTTGTGTATGGTTTTTATGGGCATTAGCTATGAAATCGACATATGCTTAGTTGATTATTAGGTTGTGCCAATGGAGATACCGTAGATTGAAGGTGTGAAGAGATTTGTACTGACCTATGCAAATGTATATAGGATTTGTTCAGGTTTGAGTGACTGTATGATGAAATGTACCTAGTGCGATCACTCTGTTTTTATACTTGGACCGAACAGAGGTCTAACATTATAGCAGTGAATAAAAAACTGCTATTATTTTTCAACTCGTGGTTTCCTATTTATTTATTTTATCTGGCAACCTGGTGTTAACATCAACATGACCTTTAATTTCCCCTTTTGAGGACGTCATAGAACAAAAAACTGATTTTGTCACTTTTGTTGAATTACAAGAAGAAGAAGAGATAAACACACTTATGTATATCGCAAACATGTGAGTGCACAATGGCCAGGGGAGGACCAGGAGACGCTGGACACAACACACACTATAAAGAAATTACAAAAAACACAGCACTAGTTTGATAAATGGCTTTATTACAGGTTGTCTAGGGGTTAGTGCTCCTAGAGTGCATTTTCCATGCAGGGGCTGTGTGTACAGCCCCTCTAAAGTCAACCACTGACCATGGCAGCCATTGGCCGCATTGGTCAGTGATGGCAGAGTTACATTGGCTGCCTTGCTCAGGTCCCCACGGACGGAAATGCAGTCACATGCTTCGGCAAGTCCACCCGCATGTCGTACGCTATCGTGGATAGAACGGTGCTGTGACCATCTGTCCTCACGTCATGCGTCGGACTTTTTTACCGGTGTCCATTCCCGCTACGGGGCCGACTTCCGGTGCCCACGTTCCCCTTTCCCAGTGAGCGGGCGACGGTCACAAACATACTTATTGTGAAAGAGAAGTTAACAATTTTGTTGAAATAATATTTGATTTTTTAATTTTTCTAAAAATTTTAGCAGTTCAATTCATTTGAATTGGTGGTCGAATTATGTTTGTCTGTACAGGAAGTGATAAAAAAAATAAAACGTAGCTCAATAGAAATAGAAATGTGTATTTGGAAGTATTTTGAGCTTGAAACAATTTTTCATCCAGTTGCGGCAGTGTTAAGCATTCGACTGCAATTGAATGATTTTTAATTGAGGGTTGAGAGATTGGGAGGAAATTGGAGTTTAGGAAAGGCAAATTAGGCTGAAAAATTGCAGATTTTGAGTGTAAAAATGTAATTTTAGTTGAAAATGTGCAGATTTTATGCAAAAATGATTGTTTATGACAATAAAAACTGGATTTTTAGACGAGAATCGACAATTTTAATAAAAAAAAATGCATTTTAGACAAATAAAAGTGCATTTTAGATAAATAAAACCGTAAAAAATGCATTTTTAATCGATAAACTGCATTGTTTAGACAAAAACAAATGCATATTTAGACAAAAACTGCATTTTTAGACCAAAAAATGAATTTATAAACCAAAAAACTGCATTTTTAGACCAAAAAAATTCATTTTTATTCAAAACTTTGCAATTTTAATTTTATAAAACTGCAATTGATGTCCAAAAAAACTAAATTTACAGACCAAATGAAAATTAACCATTTCTGCCATCAAAAGTTGAGAAATTGATCGTTTTAAGCATAAAAAAAAAAGGAATTAATCATTTTAGAATGCAAAAATATTAAAATTAACTATTTTAGACTGCTAGGTAAAGAAATCAATCAATCATAAAAAGCAAAAAATGAAGAAATCAAGCATTTTATGCAATTTCCTATACATTATTAACAAAGTATTCATTATTTTCTAACGAACAAATCGCGAATATAATGGAATTTTGCACTTTACAGCTTTGATTCGATAGAATGCGCTTTCCCCAGCTCGTAAATGTGTTTGTGTGTCTCTTTGTAAATCGGATCGAGAGTATTTTCGACTCTTTTCATCCATTCCTTGAGTTTGTCGTGATCTCTGTAAATGTCGTAGCCGACTGCTCTCGGCTGTTCCAGCTCGCAAGCGGCGACGATGTCAGCGATGGATATTTTGTCGCCCGCGATGTAGGGCTGGTTTTTTAAAAAAACATTTTCGATCGTGTCGATTGATTCGGCTACTTTTTTGCCGTAGCTTTTGGCACGTTTTTCGTTCACCGGTTGGTTGGTGAGTTTCGGATACAGCCACTAGAACGAACAATAGGTGAAATTTATTAAGCTTTGGAGAATAATGTGATTGACATTATTTCGTCTATCCAAAATAGCTCAATTTTTACCAAAATAATTCAATTTTCTGCTAAAATTTTTATCATAATATTTCAATTTTCGGCCTAAATAATTCAATTTTCGGCTCAAATAATTCAATTTTCTGCTAAAATAATTAAATTTTTATCCTAAAATCTTCAAGTTTATTCTAATAATTCAATTTTCGGCATAAATAATTCAATTTTCGTCTTATAAATTCAATTTTCGTCCTAAATAATTCAATTTTCGGCCTAAATAATTCAATTTTCGGCCTAAATAATTCAATTTTCGGCTTAAATAATTCAATTTTCGCCTTAATAATTCAATTTTCGGCCTAAATAATTCAATTTTTGGCCTAAATTATTCAATTTTCGGCCTAAATAATTCAATTTTCGGCTTAAATAATTCAATTTTCGGCTTAAATAATTCAATTTTCGGCTTAAATAATTCAATTTTCGTCCTAAATAATTCAATTTTCGGCCTAAATAATTCAATTTTTGGCCTAAATAATTCCATTTTCGGCCTAAATAATTCCATTTTCGGCCTAAATAATTCAATTTTCGGCCTAAATAATTCAATTTTCGGCCTAAATAATTCAATCTTTTGCCAAAATAGTTAAATTTTTATCATAATATTTCAATTTTTATTCTAAAATCTTCAAGTTTACCAAAATAAATCATTTTTCAGCGAAAATAATTCGATTTTTATCCTAAAATCTTCAAGTTTATCCAAATAATTCAATTTTCGGCCTAAATAATTCAATTTTCGGCCTAAATAATACAATTTTTAACTAAAAAATTTAATTTTTTGCCAAAATAGTTCAATTTTTATCATAATATTTCAATTTTTATTCTAAAATCTTCAAGTTTACCCAAATAAATCATTTTTCAGCGAAAATAATTCGATTTTTATCCTAAAATCTTCAAGTTTATCCAAATAATTCAATTTTCGGCATAAAAAATTCAATTTTTAACTAAAATCTTAAAACACGCTGCTTTAACCTCAAAATCTTAAAACATTCAATCTTAACTCTGAAATCTCAACCCACGCTGCCCTTAACCCTAAACTCACAAAACATGCTGCTGTAACCTCAAAATCTTAAAACATCCAATCTTAACCCTAAAATCTCAACCCACGCTGGCCTGAACCCTAAAATCTCAAAACACGCTGCCTTAACCATAAAAATCCTCACAAATAAAAATCAAATTTCATCGCCAATCACTCAAAAATCACAAAAAAACACCTAACATTACAATCCATTCACCAAAACACACCCGAATCCTTTCCATTCACACCACTAAGCCTAACCCTAACCTTAATCATGAAAAACATTGCACCGCCTAACCGCGTGTTCAAATGCTGCCATTCCAAATATTCATCGACTTTTGCCCGTTTCTCACTCGCTTTCGGATACCAATGATCAGCAATTGGAAATTCCCGACTCAAATATCGATAAATTGCAACACTAAATAGAAAATTCAATTAAAATCAATTTTTTCTTTCAATTTGAATTCCACCTTTCCGATAATTTAAACCCGTTGTGCTCGATCGCCGGCACTTTTTTGAATGGATTAATTTTCGCGTATTCGTCGCCGAAATGTTCGCCTGTTAAAATAAAAAAAATTGTTATAGTGAAACGCTGTTTTAACGTCGTTTTTGTGATATTTACCTGTGGATAACGAAACGGGGCATTGAGTATACGGGATTTTAGCTGATTTTAGGAATATAATTAGTGCTCTTGATGGTTGGGATAATAAATCGTAATATACTTTTAAAGACATTTTTACAAAACAAAATGGAGTTGGTTTTTATATCAGGAAATATAAGATATCTAAAATTAAAACGGGAAAATTTGACCTATGGTTCGTGCCTGCTTCATACCCTATTGGAAATATTATTGTTTTTAAATTTCCAAATTTAAAATACTTTGAATTTAGTTTTAATTAAATTTTATTATTTCAAAACAAAATTAATTTAAGAGTTTTTACTATTAATTTCGTTTTTTAATTTTGAAATTATAAAATAGTAGTTTTTAAACAAAGAGTATCACGCGGGTTGTAGTGGGATTAAGTTTAGATCCGGGTGTCGCCACGAGATGCGTATAAAAGCGATCCACCAATGAACAGGTCACAATTCGCACCAACTCGCAGCAGCTAACAGGATGGCATCCAACATGGCTACTGGAGGCAGCAGTACGCGCCATCGGGTTTTAATCCATTGCCATCGGTGATCAATCCCGATGGAAATCAATCATCAATCATCTAAAACGAATGTAAGTATATAACTAAACCAAATACTATTCATATTTACTTAAAAAAAACTTTTTAGTAGGCTTATAACCGTGATCATCGTGGTCGGCCATTGTCTTAAAAAACATGCAACGTGTTCCATCTTTGAATCTCGAATTACAAGGTAAAATAAACTTGAAATAAATTTAAAATATATAAATAAGAAGGATGAAAATACATAGTTATTCTGACATCTCTTAGGAAGGATCACATGTCTAAAAAATGCTATTTTTTAACTGATTTTTTATTTATATTGAAAATTAAATTAAATTATTTGATTTATTTGAACTAAATGTTTTTATTTTGTTTAGAAATGCTTGGAATCGTGCGGAAATTGCGCAAATTGGGGAAAATGAGCGGTAAAAGGTGAATATTTGTTTTCCAAGATGGCGGATCGAGGCCAGAGTCACCGAATTGTGTCTTGTTTAGCTTTTCGGTGCTAAGTGCTTTCGTAAATTGATTTTGCAACGGTTCTAAATGGATTTTTGTTCTCAAACTTCCAATTGGCCCTTGTAAATACACGTTTTTAATTTAAAATAATTTTTTTTTTTAATGTTTGTTTGGTTTTTCAGCGAATCCAACCGGAAGTTGGATTTGGACGCGGTAGAAGTGAATTTAGTTCGAAAAACGTTGAATTTGTGATGAAATTTTGACTAAATTTGAATTCTGAAGGATTTGGAGGCGATAAAGGTGAATTTTGGACGAAAAATGAATTTTCGTTAAATTTGTGATGATAATTTGACTAAACTTGAATTATTGTGAAGGTTATGTTTTAACCCTTTAAGAAGTTCTGAAATTTGATGGAAATTTTGTGGAAATTTTTTTTTGGCGGTTTTTTTTTGAATTTCTGTTTTGTTTTGTAGGATCGATTTACCCGATTGGATGAAGGATGCAATGCGCGAATGGTGAGAAAATTTGGAATTAAGAAAAGTCTTTATGATGACACGATGACGAGTCTGATGCTGATTGTGATTCTTCTCTGGTCATGTTTTATGTATCTGAGAAGTTGACCGGTCGGCTCTTTGATGCCGAATGAGGCATTTGTCTGAAAGATTAAAAATTTTAATTTAAATCTTTTAAAATAAATTGATAATTAATTTAATTTTTTTTATTTTTATTAAGAATTCAGTGGCACACTCGCGGCAAAATGCGGAAACATGGTACGATTTAAAACAAATCAATTACATCGTTATTTAAAATTATGATGACAGATTTGTTATCCAGATATCAATAAATAGTGTGGAGATACAAAATAAATCTGATATTAAATTTTAAATTACGCAAAACTGAAAAAATTAATATTCCGTAATTAAAAATTTTTTTTTACCTTTTTATTTAGGTGGAAAATAAAGAAATCTTCAAACGAAATGTTGCTGAAGCTGAAAAAATGGTAAATTTAATTAAATTTTTAAAATTAACTAACAAAATCATGATGAATTTCAATTTAATTGCTAGACTAGAGTTTCTGATAATAAATTGATGATAAAAATGTTCTGAAAAAAAAAAAAAAACTAAAAAATTAACAAATTTGATCAAAAAACAACAAACTAACCTCCATTTTGTTTATTTCCAGGCACAAATCACAAAAAGGTACTTAGAAAAACAAATCCGCTGATTTACTGATCCAAATCCATGATGATAATTGATAAAACTATTGACAAAAATGATTTTAAAACAAATTAGACATGGCATAATCTTTTCTGAAAAATTAGAAGAAAAAATTGAAAAAAAATATGAAAAAATTCGATTTTTCTAAACAAAATTTTTATTTACAGGTGCGGGACACAAAATGGCACATTGTATTCCAATTAAAACATCAATAAATAAATTTTTTTTTAGTATGAAAATTGATTATTTTGTTAATATCCTGAAAAACCTTGCGTGGCTGTGACGTTGTGTGCTGGGGTCCACCATTTTGAATTTAGTATTCCATGTGTTTGCTGACTTGCGCGTAGGTTGGGATGTCGTTGGGTTGTGGGCGGCTGCGCCTCGTGTAGTCGGCGGTCTCGATGTCGCTGTCCGTGTCGAGGGATTCGGCTACTCGATAGCTGGCTGTTGTGCTGCCATCGTCCGAGGGGAGCGGCGGCACGGGCCGGGGTTGGTGGTGGTTGTTGCCGCCGCTGAAGGTCGTGAGGTCCGGGGTTGGCTGGGGCTTGTCGTCGGGAAAAGGTGAATGGTACGGGTGAGGGTGAAAGCGAGGCAGGTGAAGGTTGGTTGGAGAACGGTCCGTGGACCGGACAGATTGGCTGCTCCCATACAGGTGGCGCATGTAACGACCAACATCTAGGGGGATTAGATGTGACAAAATAAATGGTTTTAGACATTGGAATTGATCGTTTTAGGCTTTGAAATTGATGGAATTAACCATTTTAGACGTCAAAAATAAAGAAATTATCATTTTAGACATGGAAAAACGGAAGAATTATCATTTTAGACCACGAAAAGTGGTGATATTGTCATTTTAGACACCAAAATAGAAAGAATTGTCATTATAGATAAGGAAAAATGGAGAAATTGTCATTTTAGACGTCATAAATTGAGGAATTATTATTTTAGACCAAAAAAGATAGAAGAATTTTGATTTTAGACATCAAAAATAAGAACAAATATCATTTTAGACCACAAAAGATGGAGGAATTATTATTTTAGACCAGAAAAGATAGAAGAATTTTGATTTTAGACATCAAAAATAAGAACAAATATTATTTTAGACCACAAAAGATGGAGGAATTATTATTTTAGACATCAAAAATAAGAACAAATATCATTTTAGACCACAAAAGATGGAGGAATTATTATTTTAGACCACAAAAGATGGAGGAATTATTATTTTAGACCACAAAAGATAGAAGAATTTTGATTTTAGACATCAAAAATAAGAAAAAATATCATTTTAGACCACAAAAGATGGAAGAATTTTGATTTTAGACATCAAAAATAAGAACAAATATCATTTTAAGACCACAAAAGATGGAGGAATTAAGATTTTAGATATCAAAAATAGGAAGAATTAGTATTTTAAACAAGAAAAAGTGAGAAAATTTTCATTTTAGACAAGAAAAAGTAAAGAAATGATCATTTTAGACACAAAAAAATAGAAAGAATTATGTTTTAGACTTAATAAATAAAAACAAATATAATTTTAGACCACAAAAGATAGAGGAATTAAGATTTTAGATATCAAAAATAGAAAGACTAAGGATTTTAGATATGAAATGGGATAAATTGATCATTTTAGACATGGAAAATGGGGGAATGATTATTTCAGAGTGAAATGTTGAAAATCAATTATATTTCAAGTAAATAAAAAATAAAAAATAAAAAATGATGGTAGCTGTACAAAGCCTCCTATCTAGTTAGGAGCTGACCTAACTGAGAAGGCCTGGTTCCATTTTCGGGATAAACCGGATAATAGATTTTCTGGACACTCATTTCAGTCATTGTTTTCGGTATGGGTCGGTCTTCGCGGTATAAACCAACCGCTCCAATTGCCGATAACTGACGTACCTGAAATCGAATGCAAACAAAAATATAAAGAATTACATTCTTTAAATATCAAAAACTTTCAAAATGGTTCACGAAAATTTCTTAAATTTTAAAACATTCTAAAAAAATAATTCTAAAATTCTAAAAAACTTTAAAATTTTAGAAATTTTCAAAAAAATTTCAAATGTTTCCTCAAGATTCTAAAAAATTCTAAAAAAAACAAAAAAAATTAAAAACGTTCCTCAAAATTCAAAAAAAAAAAACAAGAAAATTCAAGAAAATTTAAGTAAATTTAAAATTCTCCTCAATATTTAAAAAATTCTAAAAAGTTTTAAAAATTCAAGAAATTCCATTAGGTGCATTCAAAGTTTCTGTTTATGGCGTTTATGGTTTTTCTATAAATAAAGTGGACATCTCTAAATCACACATTAAATATCACAATAAATCTATAACGAATCACAAGGGACCCAAAAATCTGTTTGTTATAACAAAAGTTTGTTATAAGAAATGACAGTACAAAAATATTTTTTCAGTTCTGTAGCTGAAAACAAATTTAAAATTCGTTATAAAAAGAAGTTGTGGGTATTAGAGAGTTCTTAAAATCTTGTTCTTTATAATGAATATTTCGTAATAGCAAAATTCGTTATATCGAAAATTTTTAACATGGTGTTCTTTGGGAAACCAACCAAATCATCTAAAAAAATTCGTTATAACACAAATTCGTTATACCATAAATTCGTGAGAACAAAAATTCGTTATAACAAAAATTCGTTATAACAAAAATTCGTGAGAACAAAAATTCGTTATAACAAAAATTCATTATACCATAAATTCGTGAGAACAAAAATTCGTTATAACAAAAATTCATTAAAACAAAAATTCGTTATATCTCGGTTCGTTATAACGAGGTTCAACTATATCCCAAAAAACCTCAAACCAAATCTATAAATCTCAAACCAAATCCATAAATCTCAAAATAAATCCATAAATCTCAAAATAAATCCATAAATCTCAAAATAAATCCATAAATCTTAAAATAAATCTCTTTGAATGCACTTAATAAAATTTTTTTAAAAACTCAAAATTTACATCCAAAAACAAATTTTACTAAAAATCGAAATCACTTTTGGAATAAACATGGCGAACAGCACCAATGTGGCATTGGCCAGTAGCCCAAACGCGAGACACTTCTCGTCGATGTTCGGCTCATTCGGCATGAGTGCGCAGACCAAAATCCAAACCAACCAGAGCGGCGCACTGAAACCGAAAGCTAAGCCGATAAAAACTGGTTCCCTGTGATTATCCTTAATCTTCCTCGCGCCAACCGACGTAACTAATCCCACAACAATCAGCAACATGACGTATCCGAGCGAATGCAGCCAGCTGTACAGCCCGATGTTACACGCGGTGTTTCCATTCCTGTAGATCAGCATCCGCTCGATTGGTGGCAGCACGATCAACCAGTTGGCGCTGATCGCAACTTGGACACCGATCGCCAGCACTAGCAGCAAAATTTCGACCGTAACGGGCAGGAAAACGCCTACAAATGTACAAACAAATTCATTAAAAATTAAAATGTACAAATCTAGTAAAATTCATTAAAAATAACAGAAGATAAATCGAAAATAATTGAAAATAATTTTAAAAAATTAAAACAAAAATAAAAAAATCGAAAAAATAAAAACAAAAGTAGAAAAATCGAAAAAATTAAAATAAAAGTAGAAAAATTGAAAAAAATGTCGAAAAAAGCATTAATCACTCGGAAAAGTTGAAAAAATCAAAAAGATCAGAAAAACGAAAATAATTGGAGAAAAAAAAGAAAAAAAATCGAAAAAAAATCGGAATTATCAAATATTTTCATCCAAACAACAAAAAATAAATAAAAATTCATCAAAA
Organism: Strigamia crassipes; assembly: GCA_034683725.1. Classification (NCBI taxonomy): domain Eukaryota; kingdom Metazoa; phylum Arthropoda; class Chilopoda; order Geophilomorpha; family Linotaeniidae; genus Strigamia; species Strigamia crassipes. Next base: position 8,284 of record JAQFXT010001319.1, on the reverse strand, counting down.
ATTCATCAAAAATTCAAAAATTCATCAAAAAGAAATCGAAAAAAATCAAAAATTCATCAAAAATTTATCAAAAAAATCAAAAATTTATCAAAAATTCATCAAAAAAAATCGAAAAAAATCTAAAATTCATCAAAAATAAATCAAAAAAATCAAAAATTCATCAAAAATAAATCAAAAAAACAAAAATTCATCAAAAAAAATCGAAAAAAATCTAAAATTCATCAAAAATAAATCAAAAAAATCAAAAATTCATCAAAAATAAATCAAAAAAATCAAAAATTCATCAAAAATGAATCAAAAATTCATCAAAAATAAATCAAAAATTCATCAAAAATTCATCAATAAAAAATCGAAAAAAATCAAAAATTCATCAAAAATAAATCAAAAAAAATCAAAAATTCATTAAAATAAATAAAAAAATAAAAAAATAAATTAAAAAACTAAAAGTAAATCGAGAAATCAAATTTCCTCCAGAAATAAACCGAAAAAATAAAAAATTCATCAAAAAAAATTCAAAAACCAAAAACAAATAAAAACTAAATAAAAAAAAACTCATCCAAAAAAAAATTCAAAAAACAAAAAATTCATCAAAATAAATTCAAAAAAACCAAAAAATAAATTAAAAAAACAAAAAACAAATAAAAACTAAATCAAAAAACACATAAAACACCACCAAACCGGATGCATCCCACTCGCATCCTCAACTCTACCTTTATGTCTCGCAATAGTCACCACCAACTTCAACAGCAAAGTTGCAAAAATCAACGCATACGCACACCCAATCCCGAACCGAATAACCCCGCACGACGACGGCGTCTGCCTCGGCAAAAACGCGTACAACAACACATAAGTCGCCAATATCCCCAGCAACAAAACCTGACCCGGCCAAATCGTCCTCAACCTCGACCGACTTTTCACGATCCGATAAATCAAAAAAGTCCAAAGCGCGATCGTCAACAGCACCCCGAGCGTCGTGAGCACCGTCAACGCGATGACCCATCCGTCGGATCGGAATCGGAGGGGCACGTAGCGCGGTCGGGGTGGTCGAGCGCCCGGTTGCGGCCAATAGATGGGAGTCGTCGGCGTCGGATCCATCAAATCGCTCGTTTTTTCATGTTTTTTTTCGTATTACATCATCCGGGCAGGTGTTTTCGGGTGTTTGCAGGTGTTTGTTTGCAGGTGGTTTTGGTGTTGGTTGTTGGATGGAGATTGAGGTTGATGGTGGGGTCAGTCAACCGTTGGTTGCGTCGTCCGGTTGGTTTTTTGATGGATTTTTTGTCTTTTGTTGGGGGTTTCCTTCCGGGATGTGAGTGTGGATGGTTTTCCTAGGTGAAAAGAAATTAAGTTATGAGTCGGGAGTTGCGGATTTTTCATTTCCGATTCGAATTACGCTCGCTTACGGTTTTTGAGGTTTTTAATCGGCGCCATCGGGTGGGGAAATGAGAAAACAATTTCGTAGAGATAGAAAATGTAGAAAAGAGAATTGTCCAAATGAGTAATTTAAAAAATCCATCTAAATACGAATATCGATTTAAAAAATCCGTTTAAATAACGAGTATCGATTTAGAAAATCGTTTAAATGACTAATATCGATTTAAAAAATCCGTCAAACTAACGAATATCGATTTAAAAAATCCGTCTAACTAACGAATTTCGTTTTAAAACGTCAACTTATCAAAAATCGATGAAAAGATCCGTCAAATGTCAAAAATCTACGAAAAAATTTGTCGGAATGATAAAAATCGATGAAAAAAATCCGTTGAAGTGACAAAAATCGAAGAAAAAACTCGTCAAAATGACAAAAGCCAATGGATTTTTTCATCGATTTTTGTCAATTCAATAGATTTTTTCCTCATTCATTTCTATCATTTCAACGGATTTTTCATCAATTTTTGTCATTTCGACAATTTGTTTTTCGATTTCTGTCATTTCAATGAATTTTTCATTGATTTTTGTCATTACGACACATTTTTTTTCGTCAATTTTTGTCCGTCGCAATGATAAAATCCTTTGAAATAACAATAATCAATGAAACAATCGTCAAAACGATTAAAATGAATACTCAAAACACGATTTTATGCCTGCAATATAAAAAAAAAATCAACAAATTAATCAAAATCTCCGATTCAAACAACCCGCTATTACCTTAACCGCCATTTTTCACCACCCGCGCCATCTTGCGTAGAATTATCAAACCACTTGTTGTCACCGCGACCGAAGTGCAAACTTCACTTCCCATCGAATACACCGCGCATTTCCGATCAGAATCGCACCAAAAAGGTATTTCTTCTCATTTATTACGCATCTAATTTCGGTTAAAAACTATTTCAAAATAGCAAAATCTGTTCACAGATGACGTCATTCATCCTCCTCCATCTGTTAGCATTGATGTGCTGTCCTGTCTCGAGTTTGGATGTTCTAAATTGTGATGCATACTGGTGGCCGGACGGAAAAGAGGAAAACTACTTTTATTCGTGTTCGTTTTTTGTGCTGTCGTTATTCGATTTTTCCAGCATGGACGGCGACAAAACCGCGGGAATTTACTTCGTTTGCAACGACCATCTAATAACTCAGACGTTGGAATCTGGAAAATTTAAACATTTGCACCGATTACAAGAACTACAGATCGACCGATGCAATTTGCATCGAATCGAACCGGGCGCATTCAGCGGTCTCGACTCTCTGACGTCACTCATCATCGAACCCGGCGAACTGAACCAAACCCAGATCCAATTCAACGAGAGTTTCTTCGATTCGACACCAGGTTTGACGAAAATCGAAATTGCGCTCGGGATTTCCGAAATCCCCGACCGAATTCTGTGCAAATTAAAAGACTTAGTTTACCTCAACTGGAGCGGAAATAATTTAGAAAATTTAGATGGGATCGGTTGCGGTGTAAACAACTCCTGTTGTAACCGGTTGCTCGTTCTCGGAATGGCGGATAACCGAGTGACGTCACTCCAGCAACAAAATCTCAACTTCCCTGAATTAGAGATCCTGGAGCTGACCCGTAATGACGTCAGCGAGATCCAAAATGGCGCTTTGGACAAACTAGAAAACCTTCGCTATTTCGGCGTGCGAAACAACAAATTACGCCGAATTAAGCCGAATTTTTTCGAAAAAAATAAACTTTTAGGTGAAATCGATCTCTCAGAAAATGATTTATCTTATCTTCCCGTCGGCATCTTCCAGAATTTAAATACGATTCAATATCTGCATTTGTCTAGCAACAGACTGGTGTTTAATGTTACAAACAAAGATGTTTTTTCCGGACAAAATTCGCTCGTTCACCTCAATTTAACCAACAACCGAATCGAGTATTTACCTTCCCTAGACCACTTGATATCACTCGCCAACTTATCTCTCGCAAATAACTTTTTATCGCGGATAACCGATAACGACTTCCGGTTTCTATCCGCGCTCCAATTCCTGAATTTATCAAACAACGAGTTGATTAATATTTCTTCCGACGCTTTTTTACCTTTAAAATCGTTAACCGAACTCGATTTATCGTATAATCGATTGCAATTCATTCCGGACGTGAAAAACTCGCCGGAACTCGTCGTTTTCAACCTCAATTTCAACCGCATCGACAAAATGGCGGCAGCCTCGTTTTCGGGACTCGGTCAACTGCTGGGTTTGAGTTTGCGCGGAAATCGAATAAAAATAATCGAAAAAGATACTTTTAAGCACGTGACTCGACTCTACGTCATTAATCTCGGTTCGAACGAGATAAGCGAGATCGAGACCGGAAGTTTCGATCGTTTGGACAATCTGCATTATTTGGTGCTTTCGAACAACCGGATCCAGACGATCGATCGACAGTTTCTTCCTGTCAAGATGGCGCTCAATCTATCTAACAACCAAATCGAGGTTTTCGACTTCGAAAATGTTGCGAGAAGCCTCGAAACCGTCGATTTACGACATAATAAAATACGTTCGATAAAACCTGTTCGAGAACCAGACAAATACAATCTTAAAACATTCTACGCGAGCGATAATAAAATCCAGATTTTCAGCGTCATGCATTTCCCACTGAGCATCGAAGTGATCGACTTATCGAGTAATAACGTCTCGTTTATTCGACAATTTTCGCGTATCGTTTATCCGAGATTAATCCACGTCGATTTGTCGCACAATTTCATATCCGAAATACCTTACAAGGATATGCATTACGTTTTTCCCGGCGTGCCTACTAAACAAGCGATACCGGAAGTGAATCTAGAGGGAAATCCATTGCTCTGTTCCTGCACCAACGATTGGCTGATCGAGGCTCTGCGTGTAAAAAGTAGACAATACCCAAAAATCAACGGTCTTACTTACTGTACACCGATTTACAGTCGAATTAAAAAATTTTACGTACTTTTGTACTTACCAGACTTGAAAGCCGAAAACATGATGTGTTGGGAGTCTGACGGCTGTCCGACTCCGTGCGAGTGTTTCAGGAATAGGAACAAGAATCTTCATTTTGTGGATTGTTACGGTGTATCCTGGGTAAAACCGTTTCCCACAATTCCAGAGCAGACAACCACTGTTTTCTTGGATGGAAACAACAATCTGGAATTTTCTAGCGACATGTTTAGAAATTTAAAGAACCTTACCGCTCTCTACGTTAATAACAGCGGATTAACAAGTATCGGAGAACATGTTTTCGAAGGTTTAACGCAACTGAGGGAATTGCATTTGGAAGGTAATAATTTGTCGGTGCTCGATGGATATGAATTTCAATTCACAACTGAACTGGAAAAACTATTTCTACATGAAAATGAGTTCCAATTTATACCACCAAGAGCCTTCCAGAATCTAACGCGACTGAGGATTTTAACTCTACACGAAAATGAGTTGCTGCAGCCGCAGTTGTGGAGTTTTCTGCGTAATTTGTCGGAGATAACGCTCGGTGGGAACCCGTGGATGTGTGACTGCGAATACATGATTCCTTTTCAGCACTGGGTGGTGCAGAGCAACAACATCAATTTTAAAGACCTATCTAACGCTTATTGTGATGATGATTTCCCACCGATCATGCAGTACAACGACTCCAGGTGCTTCGAAGTGCGAAAAGCCGACAATATTGTCGTTGCCGTTATCGTTCCAACGGTGATCATTTTTGTTGTTTTTACCATTTTCCTCATCCTCTTGTATTTGTACAGGCTGGAGACGAAAGTGTGGTTGTATTCGAGATACGGAGTTCGGTTGTTCAATAGTAACAAGGACACGGATAGCGGGAAAACCTACGACGCTTTTATTTCGTACGCTAACGAAGACGATCAGTGGATTGCCAACGAGCTGGTTCCCCAGTTGAAGGACTACAAACTGTGTCTTCATCAGATAGATTTTCCAGTCGGGGAATTCATTGCGGATTCCATCGTGAATGCCGTGGAAAACAGCAGCAGGACGGTCATCATTTTAACCCCGAATTACGTCAAGAGCGATTGGTGTCGCTTCGAGTTTGACTCCGCTCATGTGCAGTCGCTCCAGGACAGATGTAAAAGACTCGTCGTTGTTATTTTGGAAGACGTTGAGAATAAGGAAATGGATAAAAATTTGCGTGCTTATTTGAAGACCAATACATATTTGGATAGGAAAGACGCTCTGTTTTGGAAGAAGTTGAAATATGCATTGCCTGATCCGACGTCGAACGACCAAGTTGTTGAGACTAGTTTGTGATCTTGGTGCCGTTGCCGACTGTTACAATCACACGACGGTTCCAACTTGAGGTTAACCTTCCAAAACAAAAGGCTGTACGAATTTAGGGACAACCACTTTTGTTTTTTTCTATTGTTACGCATCTCAGCCGCACCGTATGCTGGTAGACTTTGAGCAGCGCGATTATGGTTAAAAGCTTTAGATGGCGCTAGAATCAACTAGCATAAATGTTGGGTCATGTTGTGTCATCAGGCCATTCTACTCCTAAAGTCAGTTCTCCTTGGGTCATGATACAGAGCAGTTGAACTCATTAAGAGGTGTTCCACATAGCCAGCTCGCAAACTGTCAGGTTCTGGATTCACTCTCTAACTCTGATTATTATAACTTTAAATTACCTTGCTTCATCACTTATAATTTATTATGTTAATTGTTATAAAGAGTTATATGTTAGAATTAAGACTTTAGTAAAGTATAGTTTCAACTCATGTATGCGTAACATTTTTATAATGGTTATTGAATTTGGAGTGATATTATATGAAAGTGTTTTATCATATATTAGTGTGTGAATAAAGAAAGTGTTTATTTTCTCTACATTTATTAGATACACTGGGTACGAGTGCAAACTCATCCTCATGCACACATAACACTATTCATTGTTTTTTGATAAAGATTTGGGACTTTGTTTATGTGGTTATAAACTTAATTCCAGGTCAAATTGATAATCACTGGTTACTTCTTGAAATTCCACTAGCTTCGACAATGTTCCCTGTGCTTTGACGACCAATGAGAACGGCGTAACAAAATGGCCATCGTTTGTCCGACCAATTCCGAAGCACGTAACAAACCCCATTCGCTTTCGGATTGGTGGCTGTAGGTGGCTGCATTCACCATTTCGACAATGCACGCTTGTCCTTTGTGCCATCTGTTGTGTATTTTCACAATCAAAATACAAATGGCATTTTGATCCCATTCGAACTCTTCATGGTTGTTTCTCCAATTTTCTATCGCAAATTCTCTCACAAAATACACCTCACGCTCGAGTAATTGTCAAATTTAGGTCAGCACTCATCTTATCAGACAAAAAGATTCGTGCGAACCTAATTATTTGACAATTACTCGGCGCGCTTGGTATATTACTACTGAGAATTATTTGTCGTTATAACTTCAGTCCAATAATTTTAGAATTCAATTCAAATTTTTTTATTTTCAATTACCAACAAAAAAATGACTAAAATAAATAAGTAGTCATAATAATAATAAACAAAAAAAAAATAATAAACCACAACATTAATTAAATTAAAATATAAAAAATAAATCAATTCACTTCATCATCTAATAATTCCATAAAAAAATAAATTGAAATTAAATTCATGATAATAATAATAACAAAACAATAAAACTGCATATATTTCATCAAACTAAACTCAACTGTTTGTATCTCCTTAGCTGCTTTGGACCCAACAATTTTCTATACAAATTTATCAATTTTTGACACATTTATGAGATAATCCACTCAAACAATAAATCTCCCGTTGTTTAATTAACAACATCAATTATATTGCTTTGTTCAACCATTTTCACCCTTTAAATGCCATCCATGATTGTGCAAATCAAGCAAAAATTAGTTAATTTTGTGCCAAAAAGAACAATTTTTCAATCAGAATTTACCAAAGCCAACATTTCAGCCTGCAGTTTTGTTGTAATTATTACTATATTATTTCAACGGATACATAGGCTTATTGAATCAGACTCTCACTGGTCTTCATCTTCTTGTTGTCGAGCAAAATCAAGAAACACCTTCAAATAGATTTATGAAAAAAATGTTAGCAGACATCGATTAAATAAACTAACCTGTTCTAATGTTGATTGACTAAAACTATATTCTGATATTCCCAAATTTAGTTTTGCTAAAACAAACAGAATTAATCACTGAATGACACACTAGTAATTGTGATTAGTTGAATCAAATACCGGCTTCTAAATTGGAGAAAACTTCTGCTAACGAAGAAACAGTAGATTGTGGAATGCTGTATTTAAAGTGATTTGCAAAACTTTCTTGCATAATTGCTTGAGGAAACAAATCTTTAATGAACTGTTGAAAATCTCTCAACAGCGTTCTAGGACCTAGTTTAATTTCCAGTAAATATCCACGACCGTATTTATTTTTTAGATGTTGTGTCGATCCTAAACATCTATTAGGAGCAAAACAAATTCCGTTTACAATTTATCATCAAAAGCTGCCGACAGTGCCATATTTCCCTATAGACCAACTAGGCCTAAAAATTTTTTAATTTTTTTTTTTTTTACAAATAACGGTTAATTTTGCAAATATTGCGCAAAATAGTGCACAAAATTGCACAAAATAGTCCACAAAATCCGAAAAATTTCTGGGGAGAGAGCGACCCCTTGAGATTAGCTCTACTGGCCACTTGGGGGAGCGAGGGGGCAGCATTTTGACCTGGGGCGTCACGTTGGCCTAGAGCGGCAAATCTGTGAAATATGGCACTGGCTGTCGACCACCCAGATGATCCACTAAGTCTCATTGGTTAGCCGGCAAATTAGGTTGTTTGTATTGTCGACGATTATGATGTCGACGATTATGATGTCGACGATTATGATGTCGACGATTATGATGTCG
>JAQFXT010001318.1:0-18612 GCA_034683725.1 Strigamia crassipes | reverse complement strand
ACTCGTGCCCTACGGGCACTCGTGATCTTAACACCACACAAAAAAATTCGTGCAAACCTAATATTTTGACAATTACCGGCGCACTCGGTATATTACTACTGATAATGTTTTCTGGTGCGGTTGACAACCAATGAGAAAGGTGTAGCAAAACAGTCATTGTTGTCCGACCAATCCCGAAGAGCATAACAAACCCCATTCGCCTTCAGATTGGTGGCTGTAGGTGGCTGCATTCACCATTTCGATAATGCACGTTTGTCTTTTGTGCCATCTGTTGTGGGTTTTTACAACCAAAATACAAAGGGTATTTTGATCCAATTTGAACTCTTCATGGTCGTTTCTCCAATTTTCTATCGGTACATTCTCTCATAAAAGACACCTTGCGCTTTAGTAATTGTCAAACTTAGGTCAGCACTCATCTTTTTGTCAGATAAGATTTGTGCGGACCTAATTATACGACAATTACTCGGCGCCCTTGGTATATTACTACTGATAATGATTTTCTATTGCGACACAACACCATGATGTAGTTTTTCATTGTGCTAAAATCAGTATGCTGCATGCAGAGGGAGTTCACTGTGCACATTGATATTTTATATTCAATCAATCTATGGTGCAGTTTACAACTTAAAGATAATTTTAGAAAACGACGTGAACCAATATGATACCCATAACATCACAACGAATAGGCTTTATCCACTTCATTGAAAAATTAATAACATAATCATTATTTTTAATGGAACTACTGCATGTTTATGTCGCTATATTTTTCCTGTTTTTATAAAGCAAATGAAACCAATGTCGATAGAATGGAAAATACATAAAGTTGTAGTAAAAACGATTTTTATTTCACACATAAAATTGCTGTAAAAGCTCATAAAAATGTTATTACTTTATATATTGTTAAGCGACAGATACTAGAGTAACACTCAACACACACACTTACTGTATTGTGTTCATGTTTACACATGATTACTGTCATGTATCTCCGCGTACTCTTAAACTTCTCTCTTCTTCATGCATGTAAGCTAGGTAAATAGATTACGGAAGAAATTAGAAAATTGTTAAAATTTATTTCTAGTGTTTTGTCTCGATTGTGAGACTAGAAGTTTACAATCCAACCGCATTGCATTTTCCCTTACTTTAATTCCGAATCGTGGTAATTTGCATGTTGAGTTTTAAATTGCGCATTTAAAAAATGTTTGAGTTTACTTCCAGGTAGTTTTCTGGAAAGTGTTGCTGTTGTAAGATATGTTTTAAATATTTTGTTTTGTATTACATTTGTTGATGTTGGTGTGGAATTTTTCCTTGACTGGGTCAATAAATGTTTTATATTGCAGAACGAATATGAGTATTTAGGTTACAAATGGACGAGAATCAATGCAAGAAAGTCGTTTTTACAGCTAAGTTGTGATAATCAATCCGTGAGTTGTGTTATTAGATTAGCTTAATTTAATATTCTGACAATGATAAAATGAAAGGTTAAAGATGTTCAAAAGGACATAAAAAGCCAACCTTTTAAAGGAGATATAAAGCTAGCACTAATTCATGTATGTATAACAGAGTAGTAGTTGCATTAACATGCTCATTTAAAAAAGTTTTTCCTTAGTTTCCACCACGTATGTCTTTAACTTATGTCAACAATTCACTAATACTAGGAGGTTATTTTGGAGAAGTTTTTAACATTTTTAAAACTCAATTTAACACAAGGTAAAATATACCTTAACATTGTATAAGTACTGATTAACATTATAATTTATAAATCGTTTAAAACTTGCTAGTTTAAAATCATTCAGAACAAACGTAATCAATTTGGAGCTTTTACAAATGGAAGCTGGACAGGGATGATAGGTGATCTTACACAAGGGGTATGTATCACAAATCGAATTTAGCTATTGGAGATTGTAAATTATTTCTCGTTGTGTTTAGACAGCTGACGTTTCTTGTGGGGTTAGCTTAACCAGGCAGAGAAGAGACTACGTCAATTTTTCACCACAATATTTTCCATTTGTGAGGGAAATTATATACAGAAAATTAGATCAGCGCGAATTGAATTTTAGATTTTATTTCCAACAATTCAATGTAGAAATTTGGCTATGCATATTAGCAATAAGCTTGATGGTTATTTCGATCAATGTGTTAGCAAATTATTTATCAAGAATGAGGCATTTTCAGAGTTGTTTTCTGAATTTTATTCAGGAGGTGTTACTTTGTTGGCCAATTGTGATACAAGGTTTTGCATTTTTAACAGATGATGATCTAAATAAATTGAAATATTTACTGTCATTTCATTCAGGCAATTTCAATAGTTTCTTATTCAAGTCCTTGAGAATTATTTTTATAGTCTACGTTTTGTTCTCGATGTTGGTGTGGGTTAGTTACAATTCCACTTTGACTTCTTTGCTTGCAACAACAGACACCAAAGTTCCGTTTCACTCTCTAGACGACATGTTGGAAAATACTGATTATTTGCCAGCGGTTTTAAGAGGCACTAGTAGTGAAGACATATTCCAGGTATTTTAGTATGAATATTATTTCTTTTTGAGTTGTTAAAAAGTTATTTTTAATAGATACCAAAATATGCACGTAAGACTTTTATAAGAATTGCTTCTCCTCATGAGGGAATTGAGAAGGCGTATGGTGGAAAGTTTGGCTACTTAGACTCATTTCAAAGGATCCAAAATGTGATTGGTAGAAACTGTAGATTAACTGCTGCATCTCGTTATGTCAATAGCGAACCTACGTCGCTAGGTTATTCAAAACATTTTCCTTATACGGATTATTTCAATTGCAAGTAAATAATGTTCAGTCATGTTTAGTATGAAACAAATATTTAAACTTTTTCTTAAACAGAAGTCTATTATTGAAACAATATGGAATCTTATCAGTTGCGTCACAACGTTTTTTCCCCAAGATTCCAGAATGTTTGGTAAGTCAATTCAACTCTGTTTCGTTTGGTCAAATAATTGGTTCTTTTATAGTATTAATATGTGGAATTGTAACGTCTTTAATTGTTGGCTTACTTGAATTAATTATTGATAAATTTATTTTGTAAATTTAAAAAAATGATATTTTGAAGTAATTAGTACAATTGTGATGATTATGTTGCTGAAGCAATTATCATGGAAGTAGCCGCTCTTGCATTTTTCAACTATTCGTAATGAATTTCACTGTATAAATGATCTTAAATTAATTTCAAAATTAATTTAGAAATTATTTTGTACACAAGCAAGCACATCAGCACTTTCAGTGGCTCATTATTGAAAATTTTTATTTTTCTGAATGTTTTTGTTTTATATTTGAATAGTTAGTTTTTTTTGTCAGTTTCATTTTATTATTGAATTTCGGTACAACTCAAATCATCCAAAACACTTTGGGTCAGCTGGATGACACAAGCCAGTATGGTACCAAAAATATCAATTTGAACACAACACGTTTCAAAATTAAAAAAATGATGCAATTTCTAACTAATAAAAGAAAAAAACAAAGTAATGTTAATTTTAGATTTCTTGGTTTTCTTCATCATCCTCAGTGGTTTGTCTTGATTAAAAACGTAAAGTATACCATCTGTTAGGTGCTTGACAGAAATTATCAACTTAGTTCTGTTTTGATGTTTACCAATTATTACGCATATTAAAAGCATTTGATGCCACTGATAAAAGTAGAGGTGCCCAATTTCAGCATCACAATCTACAAGCGTGCAGCACTCGATCTGATGTTGATCTCTTATCTTTGATGTAGTAGATAAACATGTTATAATTTTTGAATAAAAACACTGCTTAACAATAATTTCTGGCTTGAACACTCAGATTCATTCCCAACATATTTCTTGTTTATAGAAGGAGCCATTGGATTAGGGTTATCAAACGTGTTTCATTGACATTAGATGCATTCAAAAAGTCGTGTTTTAAGTGTTTTAGGTTTGTGTTTGTGGCTAATACCTATTCTAAACATTAAAATAGGCTAAACAAAATAGTTATTTTTTTCCTGGGTGGATAGCAAACTTTGTCAGAAGCGTCAATGCAGGTCCAGGAGAAAGTGTTTAGTTGCCTGTTTTTATTTAAGAAATTAAATCGATTTACAATTACAAATTGGGTTATTTTGCACAAAAACTTTTTAATACACATCTAAGGAATGTTTGAGTTTATTTCTAGGTAGTTACCTGGAATATTTCTGTTTTATGTCTGAATCGTTGCACCTATTATTGTGAGTTTCATTTTATTATTAAAGTTTGGTACAATTCAAATTATTCAATATATTTTGGGTTAGTTGGATGACATTCTTGTGGTCTGTATTACCTAGACTGCAAACTCATTAATTATGGGTTACAACGTGAAACTGCTTCTTTTCTCCTGGCAATGTTAAAGGGACAGTCTGGCTCATTTTTATTTTTTTTTAAATTTTAATTCTATACTTTCCTTTTCTTTTTTAAAAATAACAGAAAATAATTAATTATGTTCAAAAACTGTAATAATGCATTTTAAACAATTGTTATGTAGGCTGACATGACAGTCACGTGATTGGAATGGCAACTGTTTATTGGTCGTAGCGCCTACTAGGCGCCCAATGAGAATAAAGCACTGCATTGAGATGGGAGAAATATTTCAAAAGAGAAGAACACTATGTATTCAGAATAAAACTTGTCTACAACAGCAGTTGCTGTTCCTTTTCTTGGGCTACACTCCTAGGGAAAAGAGAAATAGTTTACATGGGCGTATGGTTTTAAGAAAAAAGAGTCCCATAACAATAAAATACTTTTAAATTTATTTTTAAACAGAATTATGAAAACTGTATTACAAATGTAATTTCAAACAACTAATGCGTATTTTACGTATTAAACATGTAATAACCAGACTGTCCCTTTCAGCTTGCCTGAAATCAGCATGCAGTTCATATTTCCAACAATTGGTGGCGCAGGATGACAACGATAGAGGAAGTTGAGTGCAGTTTGTGATGTTATATAGGGTCACAATGCCGCCTCCTCATTTAATCAGGGTGCCATTTTAAGTTTTGAATCTAGTATATTTAGATGTATGCTTAAACAAACATGTCATAAGAAACTTCAAAGAATAACACGCTTTGAACGTTCTATTGAAAAAGAAAAAAACAACTTTGATCCATTTTAAATGGAGCTGCCACACGTTTATGGCACTATGTTTTTTCTGTTTTTACGTGGAAAATAAAATCAATTTTGATATTGCCGGATAAACATTAAACTTTTATCGGTTTATATCTTTTTTAACGACAGATACTGGAGTAACTTCGTCAGAGCTGCAGTTCTTACAATCAACAAACACACATTCTAGTAATATTTACATACTGTAGCTGATACAATGTATCTTTCCATACTCGTAAACTTATCTCTTCTACATGCACGTAAGCTAAATAGGTAGAATATTGAAGATATTGAAAAACTGTAGAAATTTATTTCTACTGTTTAGAAAATCAATTCAATCCTGTTTCATTAAGTCAGATAATTGGACTTTTTATATCCTTATTTGGGGCGATTTAAATGTCTATAATTATTGCTATACTTGAAGTAATCATTGCAAAATTTATTTTGTAAATTTGATATTTGATATTTCTCGTTTCATTTAAGAATTGTTGGATAAGTTTTGTTGATTGTATTTTATTATTGATTTGTGTAAAGTTCTGGGTAAGCGTTTAAGGCATTTACTTCTGGTTGGAAGTAAGTATTTATGCCTTCATGAACATAAGGGGATGGTGATGCTTCTATAGAAGCACTGGTTCGGGAAATCCTTCCAATCACTGGGTGCGGGAAGTGGATAATCAGGCCACAGGAACTGGATATCGGGGACACTTTTGCACATTGGGGGTTAACCGGGTAGGGATACGCAGGACACCTTTGTGCCCTGAGGGCCCAAGTTTCGGGGAAAGTGGCTAATCCTGAACAGGTGTGTTAGCGACTTTACTTAGGTGCACCAATCCTATTGAATTGGTGCAATATTTTAATAAATATATTTGGCTTTAAACCATCAAGAAATAGTTTATTTCTTCTCTGTCTTCTTCTGTTTAATTTGGCATATAAAACCCGTGTTGATAGCTTTAGACATCGCTAGGTGCGAGTGCGTTATCTGGTGTCGGAGTCAAGTGTTCACTACGGTTCCGAACCGTCACAATATGAATACTCAATGCTCTTATTGGCTACTACGAAATAACGATTAGTGGACGTTCTATTGTCCAATTGGATGCCCCAACCAAGCATCTCTTGATGACGTATAGACAACTGTAATGTATACGTCCAACAGCTTTTTCTTAGTTTTTGGAAGAACAGATCTAATTATGACTGAAATACACAAGCCTGGGCTTGCCCTGCAGTACCTAGTACTTTCAACAGAGAAAATTAATCTTTCATGTGATGGGAGTAAAAAACAATTATAACATTAATGACTTCAAATTGACATTACACTGGAATCAATTTTTAATTACTGTTGCTATAGTTATTATTGGTCGATTTACAGTTAATTCTAGAAAAAATCATAAAATATTTATTTTTCAATTAAAAAGGAAAGATTCAACATTGTCATTAAACTGTACAACTGCAGATTTTACTATAGTTTTGATCTGGTAAGTCAACAGGCTTACTGTATTATCAGATTATTTGATACAAAGGATTAGTAGAGTATGTAAACTTGTTTTGTATATTTATACAGTCAAGATAAAATATGACACCATGAAATATCAAAGTAATAATATTTATTTAACTCTTATTTACACTATTTTACTTCTATCTAATAATTATAACAAATTATAAAACTTCAGACAATGAAAAGTACTCCAGGGTTACAACGTGTTAAGCGGCAGATACTAGAGTAACTTCACTTAGGATATTCATACACTCAACACACACTTACTGTATTGTGCTCATATTTACACACGATTACTGACATGTATCTCTGCATACTTCTAAACTTCTATCTTCTTCATGCATGTAAGCTAAGTAAATGAATTACAGAAGAAATTAGAAAATTGTGAAAATTTATTTTTAGTGTTTTGTCTCGATTGTGAGACTAGAAGTTTACAATCCAATCACATTGCATTTTCGATTACTTTAATTCCGAATCGTGGTAATTTGCATGTAGAGTTTTAAGTTGCGCATTTAAGAAATGTTTGTTGTTTATTTCTAGGTAGTTTTCTAGAAAGTGTTGCCGTTGTAAGATATTGATAAAGTTATCATGTTTTAAGAATTTTATTTTATATTACAATTGTTTTTATTTGTCGATTTTGGTGAAGAAATTCTTTTTACCAGTTCAATAAATGTTTTATATTGCAGAACAAATTTGAGTATTTAGGTTACAAATGGACGAGAATTAATGCAAAAACGTCTTTTTTACGGCTAACGTGTGATAATCAATCCGTGAGTTGTGATATCAGATTAGCTTAATTTAATATTCTAAAAAATGATAAAATGAAAGGTTAAAGAAGTTCAAAAGGACAGAGAAAGCCAATTTTTCAAAAGGGATATAAAGCTAGCATTAATTCATGTATGTATGACACAGTAGCACTTGCATTGAACATACTCATTTAAAAAAGTTTTTTCTTAGTCTCCACCACGCATTTCGTTAACTTATGTCAACAACTCTGTGATACTAGGAGGTTATTTTGGGGAGGTTTTCAATATTTTTAAAACTCAATTTAACACAAGGTAAATTATACCTGTACGTGTATAAGTACTGAATAACATTTTAAATTGCTTGCGACCTATAAGTTTTAAAATCATTCGGAGCAAACGTGATCAATTTGGAGCTTTTATAAATGGAAGCTGGACAGGGATGATAGGTGATCTTACACAAGGGGTATGTATCACAAATCGAATTTAGCTATTGGAGATTGTAAATTATTTCTCGTTATGTTTAGACAGCTGACGTTTCATGTGGGGTTAGCATAACTAGACAGAGAAGAGACTACATAAATTTCTCTCCACAATTTTACCCAATTGTGATAGAAATTATATACAGAAAATCAGATCAGCGCGAATTGAATTTTAATTTTTATTTGCAACAGTTCAATATAGAAATTTGGCTGTGCATATTTGCAATAAGCTTGTTGGTTATTTCGATTAATGTGTTAGCAAGCTATCTATCAAGAATGAGACATTTTCAGAGTTGTTTCCTAAATTTTATTCAGGAGGGCTTGCTTTGTTGGCCAGTTGTGATACAAGGTTTTGCATTTTTTTACGGATGTTGATCTAAATAAATTGAAATCTTTACTGTCATTTTATTCAGGCAATTTCAATAGCTTCTTATTGAAGTCGATGAGAATTGTTTTTGTAGTCTACATCTTATTCTCAATGTTGGTGTGGGAAAGTTACAATTCCACTTTGACTTCTTTGCTTGCAACAACGGACACCAAAGTTCCGTTTCACTCTCTAGATGGCATGTTGGAGAATACTGATTATTTGCCAGTGATTTTAAGAGACAGTAGTAGTGAATGCATATTCCAGGTATTACGGTACGAATGTAACTTCTTTTTGAGTTGTTAAAAAGTTATTTTTAATAGATACCAAAATACGCAAGCAAGACTTTTATAAGAGCTGCTTCTCTTCGTGAGGGAATTGAGAAGGCATATGGTGGGAAGTTTGGATTCTTAGGACCATTTCAATTAATCCAAAATTTGATTGGTAGAAACTGCAGTTTAACTACTGCATCTCGTTATGTAAATAGCGAACCTACGTCGCTAGGTTATTCCAAACAATTTTCTTATACGGATTTTTTCAATTGCAAGTAAATAATTTACAGATATTTTTATTACGATAAAAATATTGACACATTTTTATAAGTAGAAGCCTCTTATTGAAACAGTACGGAATCTTATCAGTTGCGTTTCAACATTTCTTCCCCAAGATTCCAGAATGTTTAGAAAGTCAATTCAACCCCGTTTCATTTGGTCATATAATTGGTTCTTTCATAGTACTAATGTGTGGAATTGTAATGTCTTTAATTGTTGGCTTACTTGAATTAATTATTGATAAATTTATTTTGTAAATAAGCGGCTTTAAAAATGATATATTGAAGTAATTAGTATAATTGTGATGGTTATAGTGCTGAAGCGATTATCATGGAAGTAGTCGCTTTTGCAATTTTCCAACAATTTTTAATGAATTTCACTTTATAGGTATTCCTAAATTAATTGTTTTATGTCTGAATCGTTACACGTCAGACCTATACCGCGCGTCCCTTTACCAAGCGTCCCTATACCGCGATTTTTCGGTCCCTATTCCGCCCCGTCCCTATACCGCGCTGAATTAAATTTTAAATGAAATAATTAAATAAGTTTAGTCCCTATACCGCGCCGGTTTTGCGGTCCCTATACCGCGAGGTCGATATAGCGGTCCCTATACCGCGAGGCCGATATAGCGGTCCCTATACCGCGCGTACGTTAAAGTAACGTACGCACGTAAACGTTTAAGTAACGTTAGCACGTAAACGTTATTTGGACGTTGTTTGGGGGTATAAAAGTCACATGCCATGCAGTAATAGCATAGTTAACATAGTTGTTATCCGTTGTAGTCGTCGTTTATCGTCGTTTTCCGTATTTTATCGGCATTTTTCGTAGATTTTCGTGGTTATCGTCGTTTTTCGTAGTTAATTGTAGCTATGGCCGCAAAACTTACAAAACTACCGTCACATTCGCAGTACGAGGGCCGCCAGTGGTATGACGGTGGTCATTTCATCTACCGCGAAGACAAACTGTGTGCATTGGACGTAAACATTATGCTGATGCGGTGCATTACTCCACAGTGTCACTGCAGAGGGCGCGTCAACTTGAGAACCTTCGACTTTGAATTGTGCACGCTGCACCTGCATGGGACCACAGCGTTCCCTGTTAATTTGCGGCTGTTCACACATGAACTAATAACTATTTGTCGGACACTCAATCCATCTGCACCTAGGAAACCGATTTACAACCGGCTTTGCATCCAATTTCCGGACGTGGCCCTGCAACGCCCGTATAAAAGTTTTAAATCCATTCTTAGTCGTCAATGTAGGAAAGATGTTACGAGTTTGGACAACTTGAATGCATTTTATAGTTTCTTTGAAACACAGAGCAGCATGGTTATTCCTGAGGACAGGCTTTCAGTTTTGTTTGACAGAACTTTGATTGGCGAGGACGGTTCAGTATCAGTTTTTTTTATAAACCGTGGTTTGTGTTTGCATGTCTTGACTAGGAGTCGGGAGTTTCATGCGGATGCGACATTTAAAGTTGTTCCGAGGTTTTCTGATGGTTCGAACTCTCAATTTTATCAATTTCTTAGTGTGCAGGCTATGGTTGGTGCAAAGTTAATTCCTTTTTGTTATTGTCTTATGACAAAAACATCGAAAATTGCTTATGACAAAGTTTTTTTGTATTTGTCATCTATTATGACGGGAACAGTTGTTGGCACAACGTGAAACTGCTTCTTTTCTCCGGGCAAAGTTAAAGGGGCAGTGTGGCTCATTTTTATATATTTTTTATTTGAATTTTATACTTTCGTTTTCTGTTTTATATATAACAGAAAAAAAATTAATTATGTTCAAAAACTGTAATAATGCATTTTAAACAATTGTTATGCAGGCTGACATGACAGTCACATGATTGGAATGGCAACTGTTTATTGGTTGTAGCGCCTACTAGGCGCCCAATGAGAATAAAGCACTGCATTGAGATGGGAGATATATTCCAAAAGAAAAGAACACCATGTATTCAGATTGAAACTTGTCTACAACAGCATTTCTGTTCCTTTTCTTAGGCTACACCCTCCAGAAAAAAGAGAGATAGTTTACATGGGCGTATGGTTTTACAAAAAAAGAGTCCCATAACAATAAAATACTTTTAAATTTATTTTTAAACAGAATTATGAAAACTGTATTACAAATGTAATTTCAAACAACTAATGCGTATTTTACGTATTAAACATGTAATAACCAGACTGTCCCTTTCAGCTTGCCTGAAATCAGCATGCAGTTCATATTTCCAACAATTGGTGGCGCAGGATGACAACGATAGAGGAAGTTGAGTGCAGTTTGTGATGTTATATAGGGTCACAATGCCGCCTCCTTATTTAACCAGGGTGCCATTTTAAGTTTTGAATCTAGTATATTTAGATGTATGCTTAAACAAACACGTCATATGAAACTTCAAAGAGTAACACGCTTTGAATGTTCTATTGAAAAAGAAAAAACAACTTTGATCCATTTTAAATGGAGCTGCCACACGTTTATGGCACTATATTTTTTCTGTTTTTACGAGGAAAAAAAAATCAATTTTGATATTGCCGGATAAACATTAAACTTTTATTGGTTTATGTCTTTTTTAGTGACAGATACTGGAGTAACTTTGTCAGAGCTGCTGTTCGTACAATAGACAAACACATATTCTAGTAATATTTACACACTGTAGCCGATACAATGTACCTCTCCACGCTCGTAAACTTATCTCTTCTACATGCACGTAAGCTAAATAGGTAGAATATTGAAGATATTGAAATACTGTAGATATTTATTTTTAGTGCTTTGTTTGGGTAGTTGTAAGACTAGATATTTAAACGCCAGCTGCGTTGGATTTTCTTGTATTATTTTAATTCCGAATCAGGGTAATTTGCTTGCAGAGTATTCATTTGCACATTTAAGGAATGTTTGAGTTTATTTCTAGATTGCTTTCTGGAAAATGTTGCTATTGTAAGATATTGATAAAGCTATCATGTTTTAAGTATTTTGTTTTTCATAATAATTGATTGTCATTTGTTGATGTTGGTGTAAAATTTTATTTCTACAGCGTCAATAAATGTTTTATATTGCAGCACGAATTTGAGTATTTAGGATACAAATGGAGGAGAATTGATGCCAAAAACTCTTTGTTACAACTATATTGTGATGATCAATCTGTGAGTTGTGTTATTAGATTGGTGAATTTTTTTCTTAAAATGGTAAAATAAAAGATTAAAGATGTTCAAAAGGACAAAGAAAGCCAGGTTTTGCAACAAGAAATAAATCTTGCACTTGTTAATGTATGTATAAACAGTAGTATTTGCATTAAACAAGCTAATTTAAAAAGATTTTTTTCTTAGTACCCACCAGACATAACAGTAACAGGTGTAGACAACTCACTGACACTAGGAGGTTATTTTGGAGAAGTTTTTAATATTTTTAAAGCCAACTTTAATTCAAGGTGAAATATAAAAAAAGAATTAAGTTATTAACATACACAAGCTAAATGACATTATATAAATCTCTTAATGTTTACTAGTTTTAAAACCATTCGGAGGAAAGGAGATCATTATGGCGCCTTTATAAATGGAAGCTGGACAGGAATGATAGGTGATCTTACTCGAGGGGTGTGTATTACACATCAAATTAGGAATTAAGAATTTTAAATTCATTATCATTTAGACAGCTGACATTTCTTGTGGGATTAGCATAACCAGACAGAGAAGAGACTACTTAAACTTTTCACCACAGTTTTATTCAGAAGTGTTAGACATTATGTACAGAAAATTAGATCAGCGCGCGTGGAATTACAGCTTTTATTTGCAACAATTTGATGTAGAAATGTGGCTGTGCATATTTGCTATAAGCTTGATGGTTATTTTGATCAACGTCTTAGCCAATCATTTGTCACGTACGAAATATTTTCAGAGTTGTTGCCTAAATTTGATTAAGGACGTGCTGCTTTGTTGGCCAATTATCTTACAAGGTTTATTTTTTTATGGGGAATTGATCGGAATAAATTAAAATTTTTGTTTTTATTTCATTTAGGCAATTTCAATAAGGTTACATCGAAGTCAATGAAAATTGTTTTTTTAATCTATGTCACATTTTCCATGTTGCTAGTAATTAGTTACAATTCCACATTAACTTCTGTGCTGGCAATAGTGGATACCAAAGTTCCTTTTTCTTCTCTCGATGACATGTTTGAGAATACTGATTATTTGCCAGCGATTATCAAAGATTCTAGTTCTGAAGAAATATTCCAGGTGTGATGATAGAAGTTTTATTTCTTTTTAATTTCTAAAAGTTATTTTTAATAGAAACAATTGTACAAAAATAAGAGTGTGTTAAAAGTTTTTACTTATCGTGATGGAATTGAGAAAGCATATGGTGGAAAATATGGATTTATAGTATCATTCCAAAGAGTTCAACATTTGATACATAGAAACTGCAGTTTTGTTGTCGCATCTCGTTACATCAGTAGAGAACCTATATCGTTGGGATACTCAAAACAATTTGTCTATACGGAGTATTTCAATTCTAAGTAAATACTTTTTAGGTATTTTTATTATGAACCGATTATTAAAACATTTTCTTAACCAGATTGCTATTATTGAAGCAGTATGGTATCTTATCAGTTGAATTTCGACGGTTCTACCCCGAGCTGCCTGACTGTTTAGACAATCAATCCAATCCTGTTTCATTGGGTCAAATAATTGGACCTTTTTTATTCTTAATTGGGGCGATTTTAATGTCTGTAATTATTGGTATAATTGAAGTAATCATTGCAAAATTCATTTTGTGAATTTGATATTTGATATTTCTTGTTTCATTTAAGAATTGTTGGATCTAAGGTTTGTTGATTGTATTTTATTTTTGATTTGTGTAAAGTTTACATTGCTTTTCAGAAAATCTGCAGCAGCATTTAATACATGTGAAAAGTATATATAACAAGCTGTCTCGGAATTCCAAACAGTAAAAACTGTACACTTTTTGCCAGGAAATTAGAATAAACTCTGTAAAAACATATTCTTCATTAAAACACATCAAATAAAAATTGTTTTTTTCTTCTAAAAAAAATGACAAATAATTTTTTATTTTGTAGATTAATGTAGAAGGAATAAAAAATAGCAGTTGATTCAAAATCAGCAATCTGAAAAGTGTGACATGAAATTTCAATAATCCAAAATCATGACATGAAATTGAAATAAAGGGGGAAAATTAGCAAATATATTCTATCCTGGTTCACAGATTTGCTTTGTTGATTTTTGCCTGGACTGGATAACAGCTTGGTTTTCTAGCCGAACCACCAACCTAATGTATTCTTGAGTCTTCATGAATATGTAGATATTGGAGTGTGCAGATTGATGATTTGGAATGTGTGCCGTAGTTAATCCAGCGGTGCACACTACTTACGGGCCAGTCATCACACCAGCCTCGCTTCTTACATTAGAATCGAAGCGCCTTTCAAACGCATTTTCAGACCAATGAAAACCACCTCATGACAATTCCGTACAGGGCTGGTCTGGCTCGGCGGGATACAGATCAATTTGTAAACGTTTAGCATAATGTCAACACATGAGCAATTTAGCGTTTACTGTAACGTGAATTAAAACTCCATTTACGTTCATCAGCAATTCCCACGTGTAAGATTTACGGTATATCATTGTCATCAGCTCAAGACTTGACAAACATTCTGTTCCAGTGCCTTTCAATACAGATCGTCATTAGTGATTGTAGGAGCGAAGCGGAGTTAATACTTGCAGGCTATTTACAATTTTGGCCCACCTAGTGTATGAATTTAATACCTTGCAACTTTAGACTAATAGCTGTTACCCACATAATGCATCTTTTTGTATTTGTGAGCTTTTTGCTCCAAACGTGTAAGTTAAAAGATTTGAATATGACAGAAAATAATTTATTAAGAATTTAATTTTGTGTAGTGTGCTGCATTGGTTGCACTGAAACTACAAACTTGCAATTCAATACAACTGTATGTTGGAATGTAACTTTAATTTTAAAGAAAGGTATGTACGATGTACATACTGAATTTAATATTTTTAATTATCGTACTAGCTTTGGAGGGCATGTCTTAAAATGCGAGTTTGATTAGATCTGGGGTTCTGATTGGCTGGACCTTTGTATGGCATGCCAAAAAAGTCAAATTTTCTGCAGGAATCCAGGCTGGTTTTACCATGAACTAAGGTTTTATTCGGTACTGCCAAACAATTCTAATTACCCGGCACCCTGGTCAGACACACGATTTTAGGACATGCCCTCCAAAGCGGGTTAAGCGATATAATTTTACGAACTGATTGATGTTGCTTACAGAGAACATTGGGCAAGGTATTGCCAAGGTAGGACATAGATATTGGATAAAAAGCGGTGGTAGAGATAAGTGTTTTTATTGTCATTGTAAGGTAAAGCTATTTTATATTGCAGAACGAATTTGAATATTTAGAATACAAATGGCTGAGAAATGATTTCAGAAATGGTTTTTTTCAACTGAGTTGTGACAATCATAATCAATATGTAAGTTGTGTTGAAATTAGTTAACTTAATTCTAATATGGAAAAATTAAAGATTAGAACAATCCACAAGGATAGAGAAAGCCAGTTTCTGAAAATGGAAATAAAGATTACGGTCATTGATGTATGTAAGATTTACGTTTTTAATGTTTTTCAAAATTTTTGTAAATGTTTTCTACAGGCTCCACCAGACATAACATTAAGATACATCAAAAATTCACTAATACTGGGAGGTTATTATGGTCATGTATTTAATATTTTTAAAACAAAATTTAACGTAAGGTAATATATCGATCTGTAAAAGTTATTTTAGCTATACTAAACAATTATTGATCTTTAAATTAATGTAAAAGTTTTAAAGCCATTCAAAGTAAGGAAAATCAATTTGGAGCTTTTAGAAATGGAAGCTGGACAGGAATGATCAGGGATCTTACACAAGGGGTGTGTAAAAACTGATTTTGTATCAAATCCATAAGAAATTTAATTTGTTTCAATGTTTGTTTAGACAGCTGACATTTGTCCTAGTCTTACCATGACCAAACAAAGAAGAGATTATGTAAAGTTTTCTCCTCAGTTTACTTCAGACCAGTTTATGATTGTATACAGGAAATTGAATCGGCACAAATGGAATTATAGTTTCTATTTCAGACCATTTAGTGTTAACACATGGCTTTGCGTATTCACTATCTGCTTGACGGTAATTCTAATTGATGTTTCAACAAATTATGTTTCAACAGGAAGGATTTTTGGAAGATATTTTTGCAATTTCATTGACAAGTTGTTCCTTTGTTGGCCAATTGTCTTACAAGGTTTACATGGATTAACAATAGTTGGTGCTTTTAAAGTGAAATGCTTTCATTGTTAGGCAATTTGAATATTTTTTTATTCCAATCCATGAAACTCATTATTGGAATTTATATTGTTTTTTCAATGTTGCTGTGGATTAGTTACAATTCTACATTAACTTCATTACTGGCTACAAAATACATGAATATTCCTTTTTTCTCGCTTGACGACATGTTAGAGAACACTGATTTTGTGCCAGTTATTATAAAGGGTGCTAATATGGAAGAAATGTTTCAGGTATTACGGTGAGCATTTTAAATATTTTTTGAAATATTGAGCAGTTATTTTTAATAGAAACCATCGTACGAAAATAAGAGAGTTTTAAGAGTGGATAGTGTGGCAGAAGGGATTGAGAAAGCGTATAGTGACAAATTTGGATTTATAGCATCATTGCTAAATTTTCGACGTTACGTTGGTAGAAATTGCAGTTATGCTATCGCACCTGGGTACGTTACCAGGCAATCTATTTCGTTGGGTTATTCAAAACAATTTGTTTATGTGGATTATTTCAATTGCAAGTAAAGTACTTTTAGTCATTTTTGTTACTTAAAGTAAAATTGAAATATATTTTAAACAGAAGTTTATTATTGAAGCAGTATGGAATTCTGTCGGCGGAATTTAAACGTGTTTTTCCTGAACCATCTGGATGTGTTGAAAATCCATTCACACCTGTTTTGGTCAGTCAAATAATTGGACCTTTTGTATTCCTAATGGGTTCGATATTAATGTCTTTAATTATTGGTGTATTTGAAGTAATTATTGATAAATTTATTAGATAATTATATAATTGAACAGTAAGATTGTTATTGTTATAGATTGTCTGGTCCTTAATCCTGTTAGTTTGTTGGTCTGTAAATACTATTGCAAGTTTGGAGTAAAATGACTGCTGACAAGCACTAAAACTCCAAATCAAACACTACACACTATTTAAAGCAATAATCGCAACTTTAAACTTGTATACTTTCATCAATGGAACTACGTAGAACCGTGTGTAGAACCTAACCTAACCTAGCTACGTGCTATTTCTACACGAAATTGGTGGTATTCTATAGTGGCATTCAATCGTGTAGAAATAGCCCACATGCTATTTCTACATGATTTCGTGTAGAAATAGCCGAAATACTGTTTCTCCACGATTTCGTGTAAAAATAGCATCGGCCAATATTTTATTCTGGTTCACAGATTTGCTGTGTTTGGTTTTGTCTGAGATTGGGTTAGTTCACTAAACAGCATTTGATCTGCTTAGGCTAATGTATGGGAGTGCGGAATCTGTATTCCTAAGCATGAGTCATCGGTGACAATGTCACCTTATCTGTACTTGGTATGCACAGCCGGCCCTTTTTTGATGACACATTTTTGGTTTGTGGCTTACGTTTGGGCTGGTTTTTGGACTGGTCCAAGTTTCCAAAGTTTACCTAGGAGCTTGGAGTTTTGCAAACTGGGCAGATTCATGTAAGCTCTGAACTGGATAACAGCTTGGTTTTCTAGCCGAACCACCAACCTAATGTATTCTTGAGTCTTCATGAATCTGCAGATATTGGAGTACGCAGATTGATGATTTGGAATGTGTGCCGTAGTTAACCCAACGGTGCACACTACTTACGGGCCAGTCATCACACCAGCCTCTCTTCTTACATTAGAATCGAAGCGCCTTTCAAACGCATTTTCAGACCAATGAAAACCAGCTTATGACAATTTCATACAGGGCTGGTCTGGCTCGGCGGGATACCGGGAATTTCCCGGTGGCCTGTGTTGGACTGGCCCGGCAGGGTATTGGGTGACTCCTACATGATTGGGCTGGCCGGTCGAGATACCGAGAATTTCCCCGTACGAAATGAGTTTTCAGTCCAATCCTGATTCTATAATGGTGCAAACTATTTTGCCTAAGTTACTCAGATCAATTACGGTCGTTTGTAAAAGTTTAGCGTAAAAGACAAACAAAAATGGGTGTGTAAACTAAACATAGCCATATGTAGGCTATGGCAGTCTGTGGTACAAAACTTTGTACAAAATGTTATTACAAAATGGTTTCATACAACTAAGATCCAATGAGAATGTCTACATTGAGGTGGATTCATTTCATTGCTTCTTATTACGTCACCTGACGTTATTTGGCTATTATAAGAAATGCACATTGGAAGTCAATGTTTAGATAGGATGTAAGCAGAGAGTGCTGTTTGAAATTTGTATGTGCAAGTGTGCCTAACAAGAACTGTGTAATAATTTTCAACTTTAACTAATTCATACATTGTAATCTGTACTTTTGTTTAAATACAATTAAGCCGGTGAATGGAGGTACGAGTGAACTTTACTTTAACCAACAATTTGTACTAATAACATGTATTAAAACTCAATTTATTTGTATCAGCACAAGAGGAAAAAGACCCAAGTTGCCAAAGTAAAGTTACTTATGGAACACGCACCTTTCTATTTATTGTATGACTATGATCAATATCGTGTGAGATCCTCAATTTTACATGTTCTCTTTGTTTTATAAAAAATTATTATAAAGTATACTGTTATTATTAATTTTA
>JAQFXT010001317.1:0-18615 GCA_034683725.1 Strigamia crassipes | reverse complement strand
AGGTTAAAGCGATCAAGTTAGCCAAGTAAGTGTATCGGAATTGAAACAGGATCTCTTTTCCTAAGTCGCCAACTGCAACAAGCTCCCGCTCAAACTAATTATTTATTAACAGAAATCCAATGGTAAGTTAAAGTTAATCTGCATAGGTTTTCTTTTGGAAACGCTTGTATTCAATAGGAAGGGAAAGGATATGAATCTCAAAACTCTAAATCTAAACAGATCTAAACTAAAGTCCAAACTTGGGCTATTGGAAAATCTAAATAGATTTACTTAAAACATCCTTGGTAAATCCAATCTGAATAGATTGGATTCATCCAAGTCTACCGAAATTCCCTTGCCGAATGGTAATGATATTGTGCGGTTATCAAAAGCTTGAATAAATGTTATGTCTTGAGAAAGTATTTGTCACATTTCTTATGTAATATTCACCTGGTAATATTTTACTGATGGCCTTGTAACCGAAATAGTCAATATTATGTAACTCGACGTTATATTAGATCCACCAGATCTAACCCCAAATCGACATCATCACAAACAGTATTAGTCGTTGGTCGTATTCCTTATCACTTACGATATGTCAGTCTGGAAGTTTAAAAAACTTGATATTTTTAAAGTTTTGTGTAATACTTGCATTAAATGTATTTCCTTTATTTCGATAATTTTCGGAAAGTGTATAAATATTATTTAATTTCCGAAAGATTTCAGCTGTCTACAACTGCAATGTGAGAACCATGCTACCCGTCAGGGGTGGCACTGGCTTTTATTTTTAGCCAACTGTAGAAAAAATTAAATTTACAAAGAAAATATTTTTTTTAAATATTAATTTCAATGCGATTCCAAAATTTAAAAATAAACATTCTAAGCTATTGACTCTTGATAACCTAAAAAAATGAGTTCAAAAAATCAATTTAAAAGACAAGTATTATCTTGAAATGTGCCCATTAATTGTTATCAGTGCACATTGTGCTGCATTGACTTAATATTTTCACTATGATAAGAAAAATCAGCCCATTTTTCAATTTTTTCAATTTACTCAAGATTATTACATGAAATGAGTGGTTCTCAACCACTTTAAAGGTATGTAGTTACACTCAACCAATAACTTATTCCCTTTGATTTACATTGGGGTTTTGTTATGACAAATCTCATTAAGACCACACGGAAGAAGTGAAACATCTTGATGTAGTTAACCCAAAAAATAATTAATTTTAATTGTAAATTACTGTAAAACTGCTGGTTGTGCGTGGGTTCTCAATAGTTCGCGGGTCTCTATTATAACGTGGGGCGTTATGATAGAGGCACCGATTACATTCATTTTTACAATAATTTGAATATTTCAACTGAAATTATTCCAATTTTTTTGTCAATTTATAGGCCCTGGCTATTTCCACTTTATCTGAAATGAAATTAGTCCCAGGCTATCTGAATTAGAAATAACTTGGGACTAATTCCACTTCAGATGAAGTAGAAATTGCCTTGAATTTTCCCCCACTTAAGTGTAAAGAGAAAATACTCAAAAAGTATTTGCGAGTATTTTATCAACTAAAACAATAAATATTATTAATGTAAGGGAATATTGAAATAATTCTGAGACGGCAGCAATTTTTAGAATTGTCAAAATTGGTTTTAGTGCAAACACCGAAAATACGAATGTATACTCGTAGTTAATACGCGGGTCTCCATTAGATCGCGGGGAAAAATTCGATTGCGCCTACAGTGCACTCGCGCACAAACAGAAGTTTTACGGTATTATTGTTATTATTAATCTCGATTCCACTCCCGAATTCGTATTCGAATAAACACGCCAAACACAAACGTTGACACCAGATGGCACCAACTCTCATAATGCCATTTCATCACTTCGGTTCCATCACCAAATCACTAGCTACATTCCAAAAGTAGCGTTTCAGTCGTTTTAGTCGTGTTCATTGGTATGACGTCACATCCGGCAAAAGTTCGTGTCTGTGGTGCTAACACGGCTAAAACGCTAACATGAATGCGAGCACGTTTTAACAGAAACGACACGGGTGTAGTTCGTTGCTAAATAATCAACTACTTTCTTCTTCGTGAGGTGAAAATTTGGTTTTGACCACATGATTAGACATTTAACAGCCAAATGAAACGAATAACAATTTTTAATAAATATTTTTAGAAAATTAAAATAACTAAAACGAAGTTAAAACGATATTTTTGTTTGGTCATTCCGCAAGTAGCCCAAAACGAGGTCAAAACAAAACAAATAAGAAACGCCTAAATCGACTAACACGGCGTTTTGGAATGTAGCTACTCTATCCTAACGTGCCTAAAGAAGTTTCACTTCAAAAATCGCGCAAATTGAGTAATTACCATATATTCATACTTTTATAATTTCTCTTAAAGATGGACCGACAATCACAGAACTATCTCAAAATCTACTGCTTCTATCTACCACATGCTTGTTCCGTCCTCAGAAACCTATTCCAAAACCGATGGAAAACCCTAACCGGTAAGGACTGGGAGAACACTTTGCCATCCCAAAAACAAGCAATCATAAATTGCCTCGACGAGTTCTACAAAAAGGCGTTATACCTGAAAAAAAGCACTTTTCATCGCGACAAAATGGACGAATGGAATCTCAAAACATTCGCCAGAATATTCCAAAATGTCACCACCAACGCCAAACTATCCCCCGACTTGCTGCGACGTGAAAGTAACATGCTAACAACGTTGCAAACGCTTCAAATCCAACTCTCGTGCAACCCTCGTCTCGTTTTGCCCGACAACGAATTCCTGGAAATCCTGAAAAACATGGAAGACATTTTAACACACTTCGGATCGTCACCAATAACCCTAAGAAAACTAAAAGCCACCGACGTACACTCCTTGTTGAAAGAAGCCGAAACGAACGAAAAACTCACCAGCAAAACAACCACCAAGGTCGAAGAGGTCAAACGAACCGCGAACAAATACTACATGGACGGTGAATACACCAACGCGGTCAAACATTACTGCTCGGCGCTTAGTTTTCCAAATCTCTCACCAGTCGACAGAGCGGTGCTGTATTCCAACAGATCAGCTGCCGCCCTGGCGGCCACTTCCACAACTCCAAATTCCAAAGCGGTTAAATTAGCGTTGGAAATACACGAAACAATGTTTCCAAATTCGAACATCGACCAATTGGAATCGATCGTTTTGTACGAAACAAAAAAAGCGGCCAAAGACGACGCCAGAAAATCGGTTCAACTGCGCCCCACGTGGTTCCGCGGCCATTACCGCCTAGCGTGCGCCTACCAATCCCTAGCGAAGCACCCGGATGCATTACGTCACTACGACATAGCTATAAAACTGAACCCGACCATCCGGGAGATGAATGACGCGCGAGACACGTGTTGCAAGATGATGATGAGCGACGCTAGCGCCATCCAATTCATGTCTTGCATCCACAAGTTCGTCAAGTTGATCAAAGAGGGCGAAATGCGCAACGTCAAATCAAACACTTTTTGGGAAATGTGGACGTCGTCTTACCCGTTCGACGTGCCCGTCATTAACAGATGCGCCGCCAAGGGGTCGCTGACCGCCCAACGGCTCAAATCCGCTTGCCAACACTACACCAAAGCCCTCATCTATTTGAACGCGCAAGGCGACGCTGCCAATGCCAATTTCGTGCAGGAGTTGTCCAATTGCTTGCAGATCGAACCGGTCACGGCGTATTTTGGTGGCGCCGACAAGAAGTTGGCGATGGGCATCGTCACCAATATGTTGCGACGGCAACCGCTGGAAAAGTCGACGGAATTGGATAAAAATATCCGAATTTGCAGGGCGTATTTGATGTTACCGGAGTCGGTGGAGATGGAATTTATTGATGAATCGTCGGCTAAGTACCCGTACGAAGAGTATTTCCAAGAATTGTATTGCGTACAGTTCGCCTGCTTCGAGGAGAATGACGAGGACGCGTTGGAGCAGTTGGAGATGGCGCTGAAGACGTTCCCGAAGAACTGCAGGCTGCAGTATACTTTGGGTGATGTGTTGCGACGGATGTACGATTGTCCGGAGAAGAGTATTAAGGCTTTTCAGAAATATTTGGAGCTGGTTCCGGAAGACGATCGATTTGCACCCATTGTGTATTATAAAATCGCTTTTTTGTTGGCTTGTCAGATGTTTATGTTTGGGAATAAGAGATTGTTTGCTGAGGTGAAGAGGTATTTCAGTTTGGGCGAGAAGGCTGAGAAGATGCAATTGCCATTTTTTCAATTGCAGAAGACTGAATTTAAGTCGGCTTTGAAAATTATTATTCAAACTATGTCCCAACACATGTAGACACGGTTTTTATTGTTTGTAGTGTTACATTAGTTGAACAGAAATAAAAATTAGATATTCCATATTGATTTTTGTTTTTAGTACAAAATGTTAATTTTGGGGCTAAAAAAGTTGGTTTTTTTTGGGTTACTAACGTTGATTTTGGAGTAAAATGCAGGGGCTCAGGATGTCCCCTGCCGTCTCTCTTCTTGGCCCAGTGAAAAGCGCAATTTAAAATTTTGCATAGGGTACCACTCTTTTCCAAACTTGAATTACCAAAACGCAAATGTGTCCTGCGTATCCCTTTCCCAGTGGCCAAAAGTGACCCCAGTATCCATTTCTGTAACTGGTGATTGGAAGGATTCTTAGAGTCAGTGCTCCCATTGGAGAATTTATTGGTACGCAGTTTCAATTTAGATTTAGAAGGCAGGAGGAAAAGATATTCAAACGTTCACACAAACATTTATTCTGCGTTTACAATAATTCAAACAATTCAAACAATGTTATCATAAGTGTATATCATCAATTATTAAGTCATGCTAACAGAATTTACCTACCCTTTATGAAGTTCACAAAGGTATAAATATATGCTTTCGATCGAAAGCAATCGCTTTGAACGCTTACCCAGAACTCAGATATATGTAATTATATGTTGTATTTATCTAACAAATAGGTACAGTTTCCCTCCGACGATAGAAATGCGAGCCTTTTCCTGAGGCCCTTGCCGATACATCGATGCTGCTCCTACCAAACGATGCCGTTATGTGTACATTTTGGTTTTGCCTTGTTTTTCTAGCAGCCAGGATCTGAACACATTTTGAAATGTTTGGTAAATTTTGAAGGCTCAGATCATGCAATTAAAACCTGGTACCCAAAACTGAGCTTAGAAATGTTCTGCCAAAACAAGTGTATTGGAGTTAATCAATTCTACGCCAAGAAGAGTGATGGCAACAATTAAAGCCAAGGAGAATGTATCAAAACATTAATTAATTCCATGTCCCACATTTTTTTTTATTTACATAGTTGAAGTACCAATTTCACACACTTTAAAAAAAGTTTAAAACCACCAAATGTTTCGTTCTGATTAGATTTCACCATAAAATCAACTTAAAAACTACCGTCCACCAGACAATCGTAATTAACAGTAAATTAACAGTAAATTAAAATGCTTAATTTTTATCCTTGCGATATAGCTAAGATAAAATTTGACAACTGACCCAAACTGATAAAAAAAATGTAGCAAACAGAAGCCACCAATGACAGTGGAGTGAACTTTGAGCCTTTTGCTGTTAATCAACGACTGCCATTGCAAGGTGTGACAAGAGAAACAAAGTTGGGGAGTGGTAGAACTTGTATTTTACAAAATGTGTTTACGAGTCGACGGCTGTTGTCGAATTTCTTTACGAAAATGGGCCATGATCATAGCTGTCTTCACTGTTGTAAGTACACAAAAATAGGCAATAAGTTCGATGCAATTTGAATTATATATAAACTAATCATTTTCATTTTTCTATTTGTATAATACATAAATTAAAAAAATAATTACCCTTAAACCTTATTTTAAAATTAATAAATATATGAATACACAAAAACAAATGATCTAAATGCAATGTAAAGCAAAATTTTATTTTATTCAACACAATGGGCAGAGAATTTTCTTATCTCAGGTATTTGTATAGTGATTGTTGCTATTGGCAACGGAAAGGATAGGTGTTTGACTCATACATTTCTTGAACTATTTCTATTTTTTTTAATTTTTAAAATTATTGTTTCTAGTTGGAGACTTTGGGATTGATCATCTCTGGTGGTGTATATTTACATAAAGGCCTAAGAGCAACTGATTTTGGTGGTCCAAGCGGATATGTGAGACATCAACACAGAACCTGTTAGTTATTCACATTGTTGTTGTTATTTCAATTTAATTCAATAAAATTTTTGTTTCTAGCATTTGACCTAGCATTTGGTTCCCTGTACTTGGCTTTTGGTGCTTTGTGGATTGTTTGTTGCATTGCATACATTGCTGCTGTCATGGTGGCAAGTATTTGATGGGTTTGAGGGATTTTAAGTTTCTTGTTTTTTGTTTCTATAATTCTAATGCTTTTATTTCTATTAATGTAGGAACGTGCATTATATTTGATTCCCTGGTTGGTTCTGCAAGCAATCACTTTGGGTTTGGGTCTTGCCAATATGCTTTCCAACACAGTTGCTCTTAAGGTGAGTTTGTCATTTGAATTTGAGCAATTTTTTTATATTAATTTGTTTTATTGTTTTATTTTTTTAAGGATTGGGGATCCATAGCAATTCTTCCAGTCATCTTTTTGTTTGTAAGTAGTTTTTATCAAGTGTAAATGTTTTAAAGTGATGTGTACTGTAATACGTTAGACGTAGTACATTACAAACAGGAGTGTTTGCAACGGTTAATGGATTAATCGACTTTTTTTGCTTTCAGACATTTTTTTACGTTTTGGTGTTCTCGTTTTATTTGGACCTGCAAGAGGCAAAACGACAAAACACTCACTTTCCTACTTATCAGCGCTAATATTTCACTATAAAAGGTATGGTACAAACAATTTATTTTTATATCTGAAGCAATTAGCAGAAATCAAAATCTAAACCTTAGAATGATTATACGCATTACTTTTAATTAAAAACTAGTTTAGTGGCCATTAAACTAGTTTTTAATTAAATCAAACATAAGATGGTGCACATAAAAATTGAAGTTTTCAAAAATGCGTTATATTTCTGGCCACAATGGTCAAATCCTTTTTACAAATTCACCAAATGCAGTTCAATTATAAATGTCTCTTATTGATACAACCAATCAAATTGCTACCCCAGACATTCAACCAATTATCTTTTAGTTCTATTGGCAAATCATCTTTTAGGTGAGATAAGCTTCTGGCTTCTGGTTTGAAATCCCACATTAAAAATATACAGTGATGAACAAAAAAAAGTTCACTGAAGTTGAGAGATTTCAAGTTTACCTACCAGAGGTATGAAAAACCATTGAGTCGAACACTTGGCCGCTACTGGCAGTGGTATTACAGCAACACCATTGTAAACAGGAATGAAAGAGTCAAAGAATGCCTTGGTTACTAGTCGCCTGGTCAGATCAACACTCGCTTATCCACTCTTGTTGTTCCTAGGGTGGAACCTCCCCCCCTCCCCCAGCCATTTTTTGAGTATATAGTTTGTGATAACATTGTTCTTTGAACAAATTGGTTTATCTTGAAAACATAAATGCATTGCGGCTGGTGATTCTGTTGGGAGTCCTGGTTAGCTTAATTGGTAGAGCACCCGTTCGGCAAATGGGAAATCTGGATTCGACTTCTGGCTCGTGACTTCTCAGAGGTCATTTCGTCTGTCAGCCAAAAATAAAGAGCAGGAGTAAGACCATTAAACAGTCTTTCTACGAATTAGCTACAAATTTAGCAAACTCGAATTAGCTTTACTTTCATGGCTAATTTGCCACTTGTGGCAATTGACAACAGGATTAACCTTCCCGGCATCTGGAAACTGAAGAGAACTTTTTTGTTCATGACTATTTAAAAACATGGGCTAAACTTTGAGTTAGCGGCCGCTTTGGATAATGGATTATACTTTAGAATAGAGCCCACTTAGATTAGGTTAGGTTTAGTGCCACGAATGCTCGCGCGGTGGCGCTGTCTCATTGAGTGACAATGCAAACCAGAGTTTTAACTCAGCGTTTATACCCACAGAGCTTAATTTCCGACACTTTGGAGTGTCATTTTAAGCTCAGGAAGCTTTATTTGGTAAATATACAAATTTTGGGCCCATTTTGAAGTGGACCCTATTCTAAAGTAACTCCGGATAATGACAAAAATTGGTTTACGGAAATGAGAGATGAGATCTACTTATTAGCAAGGTTAGGTAAGGTTAGGTTGTCATGATCCGACTTAACTTACGTGTTTTCCTGGGTAATCTCTGTGAAGGAATAATTAATACACAGAATAATAGTTTAATGATATATTTTATTGCTTGAGTTAAAATATACGAGGTTTAAATAATTCCGTAGAGGTCGCAAATCCGTTTTAGGGCGGAAACAATGAGATGATAACTCTCCCGAGTTATGCTTACTCTCGGGTATGTTTATTGTTTGTCTAGAGTTTCTGTTTCCAATGAAATCTGTTAAGTTTTGGTGGTTGAGGACTAACTCTGAAAAGCCAGCTAAGTCTCAACTCTGTCCGCATGTATTTTGGTTAAGACTAACTACGCGGTAGCAATTGTTCTACGACAATTGAGTCACTTTTAGAGTACTTTGTCCAGTATTGCTATTTGCTATAGCGAACTATCTGGAGCGACAATAACGAGCTATTAGCTTGATAGCTCCTAGAACCACAAATTACCGGTTTACTGTCCTTTGTACAAATCACAAATATTCAAATCTGCGCAAAAGTGCCTCAATGGTTATCCAGTTCCGCTGGCTAATACATAGGCACTGTATTTTGACTGCTAGATAACACCGTCAGAAACTAAGTTGACAGATCCACACATGCGTGCTTCGCAAAGGTTTCAAGAAGACTCGATTCTTTGTACAGTGGTTCAAGTTTGTTTCGCTGTACGAGTGACCGAGTCTTCTCAAAACCTTTGCAAAGCACGCTTGTGTAGATCTGTCAACTTAGTTTCTGACGGTGTTATCAAGCAGTCGAAATACAGTGCCTATGTATTAGACAGCGGAATGGGATAACTATTGCGCCACTTTCGTGCAGATCTGAATATTCGTGATTCGTACAAAGGATAGTGACCCGGTAATTCGTGGTTCTAGGAGCTATCAAGCTAATAGCTCGTTCTTGTGATCAATCGTTTAACTCTTTTGTCACTCCAGATAGTTCACTATAGCAAATAGAAATACTAGACATAGAACTCTGTAAGTGACTCAATTGTCGTGGAACAATTGCTACCGCGAGGTTAGTCTTAACCAAAACACGAGCGAGCAGAGTTGAGACTTAGCCGGCTTTTCGAAGGTAGTTGTCAACCACCAAAGCTCAACTGATATTGTTATAAACAATCTCTAGAAAAACAATAAACAGACCCGAGAGTAAGCAAAACTCAGAAGAGTTACCATCTTATCCTAGCCGCTCTAAAACGGATACGTGACCTCTACAAAATTATTTTTTCTTTGTATATTTTAACTTAAAACTATTATTCAGTGTATTAATTATTCCTTAACAGAGATTACCCAGGTAAACATGTAAGTTAAGTCAAATCACAACACACTATTTTACATCTATCTAATAATTATAACAAATTATAATACCTCAGACAATGGAAAGTACTCCAGGGTTACAACAAGGTTAGGTCAGTTTCGGTTTTGCTAACCTAAAAAAGCTCCAAAACGTGCAGTGTGTTGTACAAATACCTACGTAAAATGGAGAAATAAAGCAGTTTGAAAATTCTGCTTCATATACCTTTGCCTAAGATCACAAAATAATTCAACCGGTTGGTCACAAACTATTGATTTTATCCTAAGTCTTTCAAAACAAAACATCGAACTGTCATTTGGTGAACACCAAAAAATGAATAGCTGAAATTGCCACTATTAATAAACAAAAATAAACCATTTCTAAAATCAACTCAAATTTCTTACCTCTGTGTAGTTAGTTATGGTTGCACCATGCTAAATGCACTCTACTTGCTAAACATTTAAAATAGAAGTTTTATGACACCTAAATCACCTCTTAATCTCCAGTTTTGATTTCACAGGTTCCATCTGATTATCCTGTAGTCACACCAATCACTTCACTGCTTCAACAGTCAACTCTTCATAGAAGCAGGTGCCAACAAAATATGAACATATAAGCCTCAAACAATTTTTATCCTTCTTTTTTTATAGCTTAACTAACTTGACTGTATAAAGAATTTGTTAAAAAATATTAATTTTGTATATGGGTGTTGGTTTCAGTTTCAATTTTATATGTAAACGAATAAACTGTAATTTTTAATAAATAAAAAAACAATTTTTTAAATTTCAAAACATAAGTTTCAAGTGATTTACTGCAGGATTAACTCAAACCAAAGGGCGCATTCTCATTTTCGAGTTGTCAAGTAACCAAATCCTTTGTGTTTTTTTCTCGCAAAGCTGCCGTGTGCGGTCCAGTTGCAAATGAAAGCTGAGCAAAATGTGCGTAAGATTTAACACTTGCTTCGGAATCAGTCTAAAAAACTTCGCCTTGTTTGTCGCTTATTACTCAGTCGTAAGTATTCAAATCTAAACTCGGATTACAATTCGACACAGCTTTTAATTCAGAATATTTACCAAGGCGCTCATACTTGCTCTGCTCATCCTCAGTGGATTTTACCTTCACGATGGTGTTGGTTATAAATACGTGGGACTCTACGAAGGCTACGATGAAAAAGGTAAAACTAAATGCTGAAATTCGCATTCCAGTTCAATTGTGAGCAAGTAGCTACATTACAGTGGAAAAAAACAAAAAAAAAAAACACATTTCAAACACCTCATTTTAATGTGCACATCTACTCAGTGATAATTCAAAGTTAAATAGTA
This sequence comes from Strigamia crassipes, assembly GCA_034683725.1. Lineage (NCBI taxonomy): Eukaryota > Metazoa > Arthropoda > Chilopoda > Geophilomorpha > Linotaeniidae > Strigamia > Strigamia crassipes. The sequence goes on along the minus strand of JAQFXT010001317.1, from coordinate 7,814 downwards.
TTGATAGCTCTGAATATAAAAAAAAAGCAAAGTTTTGGTAAAAATCAAAATCGTATTCAACGCCATTGATGCTAGCAAAAACACATTCAAAACATGACTGGATTTTGTACATCATGGCTGTGTAATTTATTTATGCATTTAATTAATCATTTATTTATTTATTTATTTATTTATTTGTTGTTTTATTTCTTTGTTCGTTAATTTATTTATTTGTTGTAGCTGTCAGCAGTGTTTACGGTTCCATTTTCTTAGGAATGGCTGCGCTTTGGATTTTGACAACAGTTGCTCTATTTTTAGGCATCTACTCAGTGAGTTTGATATTACATACGAAAGTGTAAAATTACAAACTTTTTCTTTATTTTTTGTTTATGTAGAGTGCAGCTTATTTAATACTGCCTTATCTGGTGCTACAAGTACTCAGTATGTTGATGGCAAGTTTTAGCATTGTTGAAAGGATGTATAAAGCCATGGTATAAAAATAAACATTAATCATAACCAACATTAAAAGATTATTAATGTGTTTGGTTTTAGGATGAGATGAGTTTTGTTGCTGTTCCATTCATATTATTTGGAGTAATTAATTATTTAATTAATGTGATGTTGTTTGGTTTTCAATTTCACCTGGTAAATTTAACTGTTTTCAGATACCACAATTTGTTGGTGTTTACTCATATTTCATGGATTTGATGGAAGCTAAAATGAACAATGAAATGATCAACAAGCCGATGACTTACTACAATTGATTCAGCCATTTTATCTTTCTATATTTATATCACACAAATATAAAACTCAATTTTTAATGGATTAAATTATATGCCATTTTCTGTACCTAATGTTAGAGATTGTCACTTGGTGTATGTATACTAAGTATTGTTAATTCTGTTTTTTAATCTGTTTATATAAATTTTTTTTTTTAGTTTTATTTTTAAAGCAATAATAATAAATTTAAATTAAAATAAAAGTCGACAATTTTTCAAAGAAAAAACGTATCAATCTGTTTAGTCAGACACTCCATTAAAAGCACTTTTGATCACTTCCTGAGTTGCAGCTCCACCTGGCATTGAGGAGCTGCGAAGGGTCGATTGTCTTCTGTCCAGTAACTGCTGGGTACCAGATATATACATTAGTTTTAAATGTAAAAAGTTTTATACAACCAACCACAAAAATAAAAGTAGAGATTTTTAATATTTTAATTTATATACAAGTAATGAACTAATTACACAAGTGTTTTTCTGCATTTAGTAACTAAACAATACAAGATAATTTTTACAATTATTCACCTGAAATTACTTTCATATTGTGCACACTGAACAAAGTGAGGAAAATGGAAAATAGAGATGGTCACACAAAACAATTTGTGTTTTAATGTTTATATGTTACAGTTTATTAAAACCTACTTTATCTCAATAAGAATAACCTCATCTGTGACATAAATCAATGTGTCACACTAGCAAAGAAAAGCCCATAAATGCTTGTTTTTTTTTTTTTGCACCTACAAGTGTAAATTCGAACAAAATGGATGCTGCTTAAAGTGGGAAAGAGTTAGTAATTGATTTTGATTGACCCTATTGACACAACATTGTGTGAATGACAAGCTTGACAAGCTATGTAAGTATGTATAATAATGTAACAAATCGAGAAATATGATGGTTTGCAATGGGTTTTGCTTTTTATTACAACCATTACTCTCAACATGATAATAAAATACCTGTCATCATATCTGTTTTAAACTAATTTGCATTTATACAATCTAAATGCTAATATTACTATTTTATTGATAGAAAAATGGTTTAGTTCAAAATGCAATGTCTATTTGAGAAGAAATGTATATGCTCAGTCTTTGTATTATTTTCCTTTTTGAATATGGTTAGAAACCAGAAGCATTTTGGGAAATACAGAATTGTTGTGTGTTATGTAATGTACTTTACAGTGTCACATAATTGTACTTAATAAAAAGCATCCTGTTTACAATCAAGTTTCTCAATATGAGTCAATTGGCAGGATAAAGCGGAGTTTAGTTAAAAGGATGCTGTGCTATTTCTTCTGGGAAGCAATCTACTTAAAAGAATTGCAACATGGAAATATTTTTTATTGAAAATGGCAAAAAAAATAATATTTTTTGCAAAGTCTAAAGCGACCCACACACAATTAAAATTCACAAGAAATTAACTTCTGAGAATCGACTGAATCGTCACAAAAATTGTTTTTTTGAACAAAACGTCACGACAAAAACATGGCATGGTACCAACCCGTGTCCAATTAGAGACCTGCGCAAGTTGGCTTTCCAGTTGCGCAGTAAAGGATACCGCATTGGTGCGACATCCTGTGTTTTGAAATCTGTTTTTGTTGAAATTCATCCATATCAATTTAAACCTGAATATAATCGAGATTCTGAATGCAATGACACAGAAAGTGAGTTGGAAATAAAAAATTCTACATTTGGAAAAATGTTAATGAAATAAAAATAAATTCAAAATGTTTGTCCAACAATTACAAACCCATAAATCTATTTTTTTTTTTTACTGTATTTTAAACAAAAAAAATTCATGTTGCAATTCCTTTACAATTGGAGATGAGTATTTCAGTGAGAATTTGCCACTAGCTTCGACAATGTTCTCTGGTGCTTTGAATACCAATGAGAAGAGCATTACAAAACGGCCATTGTTCGTCAAACCAATCCCGAAGCGCGTAACAAACCCCATTCGCCTTTGGATTGGTGACTGTAGGTAACTGCATTTACCATTTCGATAATGCGCGCTTGTCCTTTGCGCCATCTGTTGTGGGTTTTCACAACCAAAATACAAATCGCATTTTGATCACATTCGAACTTCTCATGACCGGTTATCCAATTTTTTATCGATAAATTTTCTCATAAAATACACCTCCTGGTTGATTTTAATTGTCAAAATTAAATCAGCACTCGTCATTTTGTCGTGATCTTATCAGACAAAAAGATTCATGCGGACTTAATTATTTGACAATTACCTGGCGCGCTCGGTATATTACTACTGAAAATATCACTCATGTGAAATAACAATTATTCAGTGACTATCATTTGAAATTATTCATTAAAAAACATTACTTTGCAATAAATGTAATAAAATTACTGCAAACATAACCACTTAACAGATTTTCCAAGAAGTTAACTTTCATTTGACAGACATGGAAATGCAGCCAAGCAACACTTTCAATTCTTATTCCTTCCTATACACTGCATGCATTTCAATTAGCCTTAACTAACGCACATACATTTCAAGCTTTTGATTTTTCATTTTCTCCTTGTTATCTCGGAAAATAAATTTTCACGTAGGCAAAAGGAAAAGTGTAGTCTTAATACGAATGCATGACTATTTCCAACATCTGAAATAAGTAAAGTATTGTAAGTGTCATACACAGTTCATCGGATTATTAAATCGTTGAGGGCACAACACCCTCATTCCTGCTCTGCAACTTCAACACCCTGAGATCATAAATTAGTACAGAAATAAAATCGTACACCTTTGATGCACTGCATACAAAAAATCATGCGTAAGCTGTGTGGCCGGAACATCGGCCAGGCCCCAAAATTATGTCCGGACTAGAACGCTTCCGTTCCACACACTTTCTTTTGTTCTATAAAAACGTACTTAACTAAGCTTTCAATGTTACAAAAGCGGGTTTTGCTCTGTGCTTCAGGATCTCATCGGCAGTGCTTATTCTACTTTATCGCTTAACACAGTAAGTGCGTTCAAAGTAGAATGGATTTTGGAAATCCTGATTTTCTTGAAAATCGGATTTCAACTTTGAATGATCTTAAAATTCTCCCAGAATCCAACATTTGCGCATGCGCAATATAAACTGTGAAACAACTTCCTGTTTCAAAATTGTAATTATTGTTGAAGTCATAATAAAATTTAAGACCCGCTATCTTTGCTGAAAATCCACCAGGAAATCAACGAAATCAACAAAACCAACCCACCAGGTAGATTGCAGAAATCCAATTTTCGAAAATCCGATTTCATTTGACGACGTCAAAACCATCACTTCCAATCTCCAAGAATAAATAAAATCAAACTAATCAGCAAAATCAAAAGAATCCATTTTACTTTAAAAGCACCTATTGGTTTCCAAACCTTTTTTTGTTGCTAGCGCCCCTGTTGGCCAGTCACGTGTAGTCAATGACTAGATGGCGGCGCCCCTGTATGCCAATCACGGAACCACAGTTTGGAAACCTCCGTAAGACTTTTTGAATGCAACTGTGTATTAGTATTACCGTACGTAAGAAATTAATTTACGTAAGTGAGTAACTTCATTATAGCTGGCAATATGTATATCGATAACCACACATGACTCCAAACATTATAACAAAGAGATATCACGAAATAAAATCTCGTCTGGATTCACTCATCGCCATTTATCCATTCTCTGTAAATATCTGTCTATCTTATCGTTTATTAGCCAAATCAAGAGCCGCATAGATGGAATCCGACTGCTCCCATTTGGCATCGTCTTCGGGAAGCATTTGTTCAGAGGTGCCATCATGATATATTTCATTATTGTCTAGCATCTCCAAACTGGTTATTAATGATGATTCACTTGGAATAGGTGGCAGCGGCCTTAGCACGGAAGGCTGAGAGTCCCCCGCGGAAGAAGAACCAAACGGTTCCCCGAATGGAACATTTTCGTAGATCCCCGACTCCGGGTTCAAATCCACGGACGACGCCGATTTTTGTCTTCGACGGAAACTTTCTTCGCGGTCTTTCTTTTTCTTCTCGAAGTCGACCTGAGCATAAACTGCATCGTCTAGTCCCTTAGCGTCCAGTACTTCGTACACCGAGTTCTCGCTGGTTTCGCCGTACACTTGTGGCGCGAGTTCTGTTGGCAAATCTCTGGTCATTGGATATTCCACCGGTGTGTAGTAAATTGGTTCGTCACCCGCTGGTTGGTCGTAAATTTGGATGCTCGAGCTTGTGTCCAAAGGTGGCTGTTCGGAAGGAACGGATTGTTGGTCAACATTAAACGAGTTGTTGGCGTACGATATGTCATCATAAATAGGGTCGTCCACTAAATTGCTATGTGAATTGCCAACTATGTTTTGGTGGTATCCATTTTTGGACACATCGTTAGAACTTCCTTTCACAAGATTGAAAATCCATCTAGTTTCAAAGAAATTAAAAAAGAATTAATTCATTGTATTTAGAAAAGCTAAACTGTCTGAAACCCTCCAAAATCACTGGCAACATCTTTTTTCACTTTTTTCATTGTGTCAATTGACAAGAATCTTTGTTCTACCTAAATTTCTTAGAACCAGTAATCAATAATAAATTAGCTGCGCAAGAAAATTCCAATTTTAATGAGAATTTATCACTAGCTTCGATAATGTTCTCTGGTGCTTTGACGACCAACGAGAGCGGCGTAACAAAACGGTCATCGTTCGTCCGATCAATCCCAAAGCGCGTATCAAACCCCATTTGCTTTTGGATTGGTGGTTGTAGGTGACTGCATTCACCATTTCGATAATGCACGCTAGTCCTTTACGCCATCTGTTGTGGGTTTTCACAACCAAAATACAAATGGTATTTTGATCTCATTCGAACTCTTCACGGTCGTTTCTTCAATTTTCTATCGGTCAATTCTCTCATAAAATACACCTCGCGCTCGAGTAATTGTCAAATTTAGGTCAGCACTCATCTTTTTGTCAGATAAGATTCACGCGGACCTAATTACTTGACAATTTTTCGGTGTGCTCGGTATATTACTACTGAGAATTTCGCATTTTAAAAATTTTTTTCACGAAAATTTCGCTTTTCAATGACATTTACATTTAAAATTGTTACATCCGAACGACTTTTGCATGGAAATTTTGCATCTCAATAACTGATTATCAGCGCCCCTACTGGTGATAGCTTAAAGCTGTTAGTTAAAGTGCTCTTTACAAATGCAGTGAAGCAAACTTAATTGTTATGCTGGAGTTTTAAGGGGCAGAATATTTCAATGCGGAATAATTAATTAAATAAATATCTAATGACTACCAATTTCAATGAAAATAAAGTTTATTATCACACAAACAATACCATAAATTTTTAACTAAAATAAATAAACAGTAAAAAACTTTTCCTATTCATGAAAGTGGCTGTCCCTAAATCCATATAACCTTATGCCTTGTGCAAAATAATACAATACCCTTCTAATTCTCCACGTTTAATACATCAATCATAACTATTAATTTTATCTTTTGATCTATTCAGAGTTCATATATATAATAAATAACTCACCGCTTTGTGTGATGTGCTTATTGTTTTCAAAGTAGCACAAGCACAAACATTCATTAGCAATACATTTTGCAAAAACTAAAGCAATCTTGCAGAATCAGTTAAAACCATCCACTACAAAATCTTGTATTGCATGTTGAAACAAAATTCTGCAAGATTAGCTCACTATAATGGTGGACATACCTTTTCCTTAAGTAAGCAATCATTGCAATGCCTGCTAAAGTAATGACAATGGCTACTATGCTGCCAACAACAACACCTGGAAAACAAAAACAAAACAAAATGCAATAACTGTAGCAATTGAACTAAAAACTAACTTGGTGTAATTGGTTAATTTTGTTACAATGCTACAAATCTATTCATGCACACTGCTTACTGACATAACTGCGTTTAGTTCCTTTAGATCTGCATGCTTGTCAGAAAATAGACAGAAAGAAAAAGAGAAAGTTTTAGTTGTAAAAAAAAAAAAAATTTTAAACTACTCAAGTATTGTTAGTAACAGCCAAACTGAAAAAACAAATATGTCTATTGAACCGTACCGCCCACTATTTTACTGCAAGAAGCTCTTTGAGTGGTGACAAAACTCCACAAAGACCAAGCTGCATCTGAAATTTTCTCTTGTTTTTAACCACCAGGAAATAAGAAATAGGAAACAGGAAACCCACCCAAACGCAATTTCACTGAATTTTGAGGAATTGTGCAATAAAAATCTAAACTATTCAATTGTTTACTTTCTGGAAATTTTAACACCCTGGTACCATTAACGGTTTAAGCAAGAATTTACCATCAGAGACTGGTGACCAAAAAAAAGGGCTTTACAAAACCGACCGTGGTTCATCCGACCAATTCCGAAGCGCATAAAAAACTCCATTCGCGGTCAGATTGGTGACTGAATTCATTATTTCGAAAATCATAACGTTGTCCATTTTGCCACCTGTTGCTGGTTTTTACAAACAAATTTTAATGGCATTTCGATCACGTTTGAACACCTCATAGTCGTTTCTTTGATTTTGTATCGGTAATTTCTCTCATAGAATACACCTTGCGCTTGAGTAATGGTCACAATTAAATCAGCAGGCATCTTTGTCAGATAAGATTCATGCTGACCTAATTGTCACGATAATTACTCACAGTGCTTGGTAAATTACTCGGTACATTGCAGAGTGAACTGTACCCTGAATACTTTAGAATATTAGAATTTGATGATGAATTGGTATAAAAAGTTAGGTAGGATAATCCAACGTTACTGCAACATTGATTCGCCACTTCGCAAATGGTCACAACAGTTTTCATGTGGTCTCGCTTAATGAGAGTACACATACAAAAATTGTGCTAATCAACATCTATATGTAATTAAATTAAGTAATTTACAATAAGCAAAAATAAGAAATGAATTACTGTTTTCATTGTAAATAGCATAATTAATTCATTTACCCCTGGAAAACTCAATTCACTTTGCGCAGAATTTGAGAAATACCGTATTTCTTCGATTAAAGGTCGCGGCTTACATTTGCAAATGCAATTTTTTGCCACGACCTATAATCGAGGGCGACTTTTATTCGA
>JAQFXT010001316.1:0-18620 GCA_034683725.1 Strigamia crassipes | reverse complement strand
AAATTCGATTGAAATTTGTTGAAATTCGATTGAAATTTGTTGAAATTCGATTGAAATTTGTTGAAATTCGATTGAAATTTGTTGAAATTCGATTGAAAGTTGTTGAAATTCGATTGAAATTTGTTGAAATTCGATTGAAATTCGATTGAAATTTGTTGAAATTCGATTGAAATTTGTTGAAATTCGATTGAAATTCGATGAAATTCGATTGAAATTTGTTGAAATTCGGTTAAAATTTGTTGAAATTCGATTAAAATTCGATGAAATTCGACTGAAATTCAATGAAATTCGATAAAATTCAATTGAAATTCGACTGAAATTCAATAAAATTCGATAAAATTCAATAAAATTCAATAAAATTCGATAAAATTTAATAAAATTCGATAAAATTCAATTAAATTCGGTAACATTTGACAAAATTCGATTGAAATTTAACTTTTTTCGCACTTTTTTTGCAGATTATGGGCGAATATTCTGTCGGAAAACGTGAGTTCGGCATCGACAGAGATCTGATCGTGGCCGTCGTCAACCACTGCTCGCACCCCGATTGCCAGCGTGCGTTTTTCCAACGCCAACACCACAGGAATAACTCCCAAACGAACACAGGTATTCGTCATCACCGCCAAAACCTCCTCAAAACTAACCATTAACTAATTTCATTCAGGCCACGAATTCAGAAAGCAAATTATCGCGCTCAAACTGTTTCCGCCGAAGAAGGAAGTGAACTACACGCCATCTCCCGCCATTATACCGAAAGAAGAGCCGAATTCCGACGACCCAGGCTACATCTTACCCAACGAAATCCCCAATTCGGAGGAAAATTATGTCGAAGACAAAACGATCGAACCCGAAAACCGAAACTGCGGTTTAAAGATGACGAAATGCAAACACTCGCAAAGATTCGCTCCGATCCAACCGAAACCGTCGGGGAAAGCCAAAACGTTTCACGTTAACGACGACGAAAAACGTGGTAACATGAAGAATAATCCTTGGCATATCCCCGTGCATTGTGTGCCGGTTCCACGAGCAATCAACGCCGTTGCACGCTCGCTTAAAAACGACTCTTCGACTGGCAATAACGCCAATTCGGCGAACCGTGATGAAAATGTCAAGAGTGATAATGGCGACAAACCACCAGGTTGAAATCGAATTTTCTTTTGGTTTTATTTTATTTTATTTTATTTATTTATTTATTTATTTATTTATTTATTTATTTTTGTAGTTAAAGTGGATGAGTTGTATCTGCTTTTGTTGAAACGTATTCAAATGATTCGGCGTGTTTTGCGACCTAGTTTGGCTTCGAATAGCGCGCGATTGCAGGATGTGTTACGCACATGTTTGTTGATTGTTTGATGTGTTTTTGATGTTTTTTTTTTTTTTTAATGTTTTTTTTTTTTTGTTATTGTTTTAGATATTAATGATGGTGTGGGGATCATCCAACGTCTTCGTCACGATGTGGCTATGCCACCTTCTAGTTAACGAGTTGTTAATTTGTTTGAAACTATTTAATTAATTGAATTTATTCGATTGTTTGAATAAATTGGTTGTTTATATTAAAGATTGGGATGTTTGCTTTAGAAGTAAGATGGTTCTTACAATGGGTTTTGAAATTTGTGACATTTCTTTAATAGTTTCTTGAAGATTGAGATGGTTTTTCAATATTTTCTTGAAGATTAAGATGTTTTTTTTTTAGTATTTTTTTGATGATTAGGACATTTTTTTTGTATTTTCTTGATGATTAGGACATTTTTTTCAGTATTTTTTTGATGATTAGGACATTTTTTCAGTATTTTCTTGATAATTAGGACATTTTTTTTAGTATTTTCTTGATGATTAGGACATTTTTTCAGTATTTTCTTGATGATTAAGACGTTTCTTCAATACTTTCTTGACGTTTACGACGTTTTTTTAGGCCATTACCTATTCCGCGCGTCTAATTTCTACAAGTTTGTTTTGGCCCGATCACACTTATGGATTAGACTTGTAGAAATCAGTGATGTCTTTAACTATTGCCGCCAGAGTGTGCTACTTTCGGCATTTTTCGTTATGGTGCCAAAAACCTTAAAAAAAACTACTTTTTCAGTTTTGAATTAAAAAATAAAATGTACAGAGTTGTAGCGAATTAAATTCTGAACAAAACAGGCCTGGTTTTAAAATTAATCGAAGCTTTTTTGATATTGAACTAAATGGATTTAGAGTTGACGCATGCAATCTGGCATCCATTTTTCTTCAAGTCATCCACCGGTGGCGCTAGTTCAAAATTTGTTAAGAAATTATAAAATTATAAAATTATAATCTGTGGTATAAATGCCAAATTGATTAATTTTTCTAATCAACACTCATAAGCAGTAAAAAAAATTCTATTGATTTTCTATAGTTAATAAAATTTTAAAGATATTTTAATGCTTTTATCGCAAAATCAATATTTATTTTTGGTAACGAGCTATCAATTCATTTTTAATTAATTAAAATATTAAAATTGATGGTGTGTCGTAAAACTAACTGAATGGAATTAATTAACTGTAAATGTACATATACCGCAGATTTTTAATTTTTATTTTCTTATATTAAGCCCAATCATCTTAAACGTGAAACCTGCGAGACACTGTTGATTCATTTTAGATTTCTAGCATGTTGCTGTACTTTTTCGTAGCGATTGCTGTCGTGTCTTCATTTATTAGAGCGGAGGTAAACCGAATGTGTTTTTAAACTTTAAAACTCTAAAACCTAAAATGTTTACAATAAATTTTATTTTAGGATTGCTTCGATGCGGAGAAGTTGCTCGCCGAGGTTGTATTTCTTTACTTGCTCACCCACTCGGGATATTAATTGGTGTTATAAACATTATTTTAAGGCTAACCCGGCTATAGACAAATGCCATACCAATACTAAAATGATTGCAACTGTAAGCAAATGCTATAAAAACATATTTATTATTGCATTACTTCTTTTCAATTAAATTTTTATTGTTTATGGGAAGGTTCTTTTCTTAGCAATCTGCACAAAATTTAGATCGTAAATCCAAAATGGATGCCTGGCATGTTATCAAAATCTATGATTATATGACATCATGGCAAAACGTTTTCAAGAAACTTATTACATTTTGGTAAAAATTTACAAAATTCTTTCAAAATTTGATCAAAATTTCTTAAAATTGTATCACATTTGATCAAAATTTCTTAAAATTGTATCAGACTTGTAATGGTTTCTCCTAGTCTCTTCTTATTAGCATTTAATTATTCCTACGTAACAATTTCAGGGTTGTGAGTCGATTCATCAAGTTACAATGATTTGTGCAAATCGAAGATTTGGCACAGTATGGCACATTCAAGATTTCAGTAATTTATGTCTTTATCTTATGCTTTCATTCCTTTTTACACAGTACAATTCAAAAAATAAACTTGATCCTACAAAATTAGTAACAAAGTTGCAATACTATTCTACTGACGAAGTGAGTATAAATTGTTTTCATAGACCTACATCCGTTAGACTGCAAACCACAAATGGTGCCCAGGCTGAATGAGCAAAAGGCATTGCCGCAGGAAGTGACGTCACAAACATCTGCTCAACTTCTTTTATCACCGTCATCCTCCATTTGCAAATTCTGCGTGTATACTGATTTCAGGCAGCCATAATATTGCAGCTTCGTAATGTCATTTGTCACTTCCTGTAAATGCTGCCGTTTTACCCACAATTCCTCAGTTGACGATCTAGTGTGTGTAGGTCTACGATTATCCTTTTAAAATTCACAAATTGCTGATAATTTTTCCGTCCAATTAACCAGGAGACCAAAAATGCACTTCCTGAGAAACTTTCGGTCTGCGACATAGAAGCAGTAACTTAAAAATTGAACATTATATATGGTTCCGCTAATATTTTTTTTTTAATCTAGGGTGACGACGCATACTTGGATTGTCTTCAAGAACAGTGTCCAGAGGTGGCGGACATTCGACCTGCTTTATTTACGTCACCAAAGAAATTTTGCGAAGGGAAGGACTAACTAACTTATTAAGTCTTAAGTAAAAAAAGACTGTACCCATAAAAAAAACAATTAAAACATTTTGTTTAGGCATTATTATTGTAATGGTAATTATTTTTGGCTTTAAAGGTCATTAAGAAGATATTTGAGATATCTGTACTTATTTCAACGACCAATGTGCCAATCAACAAAGATATTTCTTGCGGAAGTGACAGAATTTTGAGGCCAACCGCAAAGTTGCTCAACTGCGAACGTAAATTTGTAGGAGTTTGATCGATGTTAATTCTCCGTTTCAAATTCCATCAATTATTAATTATTTTACAGCAATTTGCTCTCCGTTCTGCGAAAACTCTAAATAGGTTTTGGTTTCTATACTTTGAATTCCCGCTATTTTGTGTGTTTGGCATCATTACCACTAGATGGTACGAGCTAAACTGCGCGTGCGTACAAATTAGTTTTGACGATAATGGCGGTCTTCGCGGTGTTTCACAAACATGCAACTGCAGCAATAAAATCGCCATTTATGGGTAATATTTTCAACTTAAAAGCTAAATTTCAGTTGTTATTTTATTTTATATATATGTAATACAAACTACGTAGTATTATCGATTTTTATTTTTTATTTTATTTTGGGAACGAAAAATACTGGTTTTACCGGTTTTCCCGAAATACCGGTTTTCCAAAAAGTCCGGTATTTGGAAAACCCTAGTCCTACAATTGGCAGGAGCAAGAAAGCAGTAACGTGTTGGAATATGTTGTATTCAAACATCAAGAGTGAGCCAAAACTCTTGGCCCATTTTCAAAATCTGCTCACTAAGCTGCGCAGAATGCGCCGTTTGGTACATCTGGGAATGTCTGCAGCTTAACGGTTTGTAGGCAAACTGTTATGCTGCACAGATCTAGGGACTTAGCTCAGCCTCTGGAGAAGTGGAAGGAGTAGGTGGAGTGGAGACAGTTGGTGTTTGCCAGCCAAATTTTACTCCAAGTCATTTTATTTAATTACTAAAGAAAATTTTTTTTTAAATTTTAACAGAGAAGTGTGGTGACTCTTAGAAACTAATCTTACAACACTGGTCTTAAGACGAAATAACCGAATGGTTGGAATTTCTAACGTGATGATTACGTGAATAATCAATAGTCATCAAGTTTGAAATTCCAACCATATTACAATGCATTGCAAGTCACCATATGTCGAATAACGCAATATTTGCGATATATCGCAAGCGATATTTAATTGCGATATGCAGTTGCGATATTCAAAATTTCATATCACATTGTGATGTATCACAATATCACAAAACCAAACGGGAAAAAAAAAACGAAAGAAAACAAAACAACAACAACAACAACAACAGAAGAAGAAAGCAGCCAAAGATTGGACAAAACAATCGCCTTGTTCCCTGGTGGCCAGTAAGAATCCGTAAGGTTAAACGAGTGAACAACTGGACTGAATTTACTAATTCGATGGAAATTTTGTAAATAGATGAAGATTTTTGTAAATAGATGAAGATTTTTGGAAATAGATGAAGATTTTTGGAAATAGATGAAGATTTTTGGAAATAGATGAAGATTTTTGGAAATAGATGAAAATTTTTGGAAATAGATGAAGATTTTTGTAAATAGATGAAGATTTTTGTAAATAGATGAAGATTTTTGGAAATAGATGACAGTTTTTGAAATTAAACATGAATTCTAGACATTAAGAAATTATAAAATTATAAAATTATAATGTGTGGTATAAACGCCAAATTGATTAATTTTTCTAATCAACACTCATAAGCAGTAAAAACAATTTCTATTGATTTTCTATAGTTAATAAAATTTTAAAGATATTTTAATGCTTTTATCGCAAAATCAATATTTATTTTTGGTAACGAGCTATCAATTCATTTTTAATTAATTAAAATATTAAAATTGATGGTTTGTCATAAAACTAATTGAATGGAATTAATTAACTGTAAATGTACATATACCGCAGATTTTTAATTTTTATTTTCTAATACCAAGCTCAATCATCTTAAACGTGAAACCTGCGAGACACTGTTGTTTCATTTTAGATTTCTAGCATGTTGCTGTACTATTTCGTAGCGATTGCTGTCGTGTCCTCATTTATTAGAGCAGAGGTAAACTGAATGTGTTTTTAAACTTTAATACTTTAAAACCTAAAATGTTTACAATAAATTTTATTTTAGGATTGCTTCGATGCGGAGAAGTTGCTTGCCGAGGTTGTATTTCTTTACTTGCACACCCACACGGGATATTAAATTGGTGTTAAAACATTATTTTAAGCTTAAACCGAATATAGAGAAATGCCGTACCAATGCTATAATGTTAACAGAAGTAAGCAAATGTTATAAAAACATATTTATTATTGCATTATTTCTTTTCAATTAAATTTTTATTGTTTATGAGAAGGTTGTTTTCTTTGCAATCTGCACAAAATTTATATCGTAAATCCAAAATGGATGCCTGGCATGTTATTAAAATCTATGATTATATGACATCGTGGCAAAACGTTTTCAAGAAACTTAGTACATTTTGGTAAAATTTTACAAAATTATTTCAAAATTTGATCAAAATTTCTTAAAATTGTATCAGATTTGATCAAAATTTCTTAAAGTTGTATCAGATTTGATCAAAATTTTTAAAAATTGTATCAGACTTTCTCCTGGTTCCTTCTTATTAGCATTTAATTATTCATCCGTAACAATTTCAGGTTTGTGGGCCGATTCATCAATTTACAATGCTTTGTACAAAACAACTATTTCGCATAGTATGGCACATTCAAGATTTCAGTAATTTATGTGTTTATCTTACGCTTTCATTTCTCTTTACACAGTACAATTCAAACAATAACCTTGATCCTACAAAATTAGTAGAAAAGTTGCAATCCTATTCTACTGACCAAGTGAGTATAAATTGTTTCATAGACCTACATCCGTTAAACTGCAAACCGCAAATGGGGCCCAGGTTGAATGAGCAAAAGGCATTGTCGCAGGAAGTGACGTCACAAACTTTTGCTCAACTTCTTTTATCATCGTCATCCTCCATTTGCAAATTCTGCGTGTGTACTGATTTCAGGCAGCCATAATATTGCAGCTTCGTAATGTCATTTGTCACTTCCTCTAAATGCTGTCCTTTTACCCACAATTCCTCAGTTGACAATCTAGTGTATGTAGGTCTATGATTATCCTTTTAAAATTTATAATTGCTGATAATTTTTCCATCCAATTAACCAGGAGAACGAAAATGCACTTCGTGATAAACTTTCGGCCTGCGACATAGAAGCTGTAACTTAAAAATTGAACATTATATATGGTTCCGCTGATATTTTTTTTTAAATCTAGGGTGAGAACGCGTACTTGGATTGTCTTCAAGAACAGTGTCCAGAGGTGGCGGACTTTCGACTTGCTTTATTTACGTCACCAGAGAAAGCTTGCCAAGGAGAGGAGACTAACTAACTAACTTATTAAGTCTTAAGTAAAAAAAAGACTGTATCCATAAAAAAACAATTAAAACATTTTGTTTATGCATTATTATTGTATAGAAACTTATGGCTTTAAATGTCATTAAGAAGATATTTGAGATATCTGTACTTATTTCAACGACCAATGTGCCAATCAACAAAGATATTTCTTGCGGAAGTGACAGAATTTTGAGGCCAACCGCAAAGTTGCTCAACTGCGAACGTAAATTTGTAGGAGTTTGATCGATGTTAATTCTCCGTTTCAAATTCCATCAATTATTAATTATTTTACAGCAATTTGCTCTCTGTCCTGCGAAAACTCTAAATAGGTTTTGGTTTCTATACTTTGAATTCCCGCTATTTTATGTGTTTGGCATCATTACCACTAGATGGTACGAGCTAAACTGCGCGTGCGTACAAATTAGCTTCGACGATAATGGCGGTCTTCGCGGTGTTTCGCAAACATGCAACTGCAGCAATAAAATCACCATTTATGGGTAATATTTTCAACTTAAAAGCTAAATGTTGTTACGAAAAAAATAGTAAAGCACTTATTATTGCAGGTAGAATTATATTCCGTGGTATTTCGTCCCGAAAGTATTCAAACGCTGTGACTAAGCTCGAAAATGGGTAAAAATTTCGAATCAAAAATTAATATTTTTAAATTATAAACTAAAATAACAATTCAGGGGATCATGCATTACCTTATCAAACGACGGATCGATGGTTGTGGCGTGGCATTCTGAGAAGAAATTTCCATATGAACATTCAAAAGTAAACAACGAAATAAGCAAAATTAAATTTTTATTTATTTATTTATTTATTTGTTTGTATATTTCGTTTAGCCGATTCCGATATTTGCTCCAGAACTGAACGAGGTATATTTAAGATGATATTGCATTTAAAACAATATTTAACAGTTGTTTTTGCTTGCAGACTGATTCTGTGCTGAAGATTCAACATCGATTGCTTCACAAATACCGATTTCGTCCCGATGGACCGAATATGGAAGAATTACAAAAATTAACGTTTACGACTAAACATCAATGGTATCAAAACAATCGGTGGCGAAAGCTGAAACGACAGCCTAGAATAGAAAGAGATTTTCTTTAAAATGTTGGATTTTAGAGTTGTTTAGTCTGTTTTGTGTTTGTTTGAAACGATTTTTTAAAATCAGGATGAAATGTATTCAATTACATTTGTTCTGTTTGTAAGGAAGATTGATTATTTATGGTCGTGTCAGAAATTTTGTGGATTAACTTTGACAAATTCTTGAAATGTTTGATAAATTTTGACAAATATTTATTGAACTTTAACAAATCTTGGAAATTTGTGATAAGTTTTTCTTAAATTTAAACAAATTATAGAAATTTTTGGTAAACTGTTATTAAATTTGAATAAATCCTAGAAATTTGTGATAAATTTTTGATAAAGTTCGATATTATTATAAAAATTTGTGATAAATTATTGTTAAATATCAATAAATCTTCGAAATTTGTGATAAATTTTTGACAAATTCTGGAAATTCATGATAAATTTACGACAAATTCTGGAAAGTCGTGATAAATTTACGACAAATTCTGGAAATTCGTGATGAATTTTTGACAAATTCTCGAATTTTGTTACAAATAATATTTGTAACAAATTTCAAGTCCCGATTCCGCGCATCCCAATTCCGTGGTCCTATTTCCGCGGGTCCCATTTCCGCATTTTGGCAAATTTACCAAATTGAAAATTCATCACAAAATTATTTTATTGAATTTACAAATGAGGCAATTTTGCTAAATTTGATGAAAATTATGCAAATTTTATCTTGCTTATTTACCAAAAAACATGAAAAAAGAATTGTAAACACATGTGGAACCACATAATTGGGACGGCGTGGAATAGGAACCCAAATAGCGCAGAGTAGGGACGCGTGGAATAGGCCTGACGTGGTTTTTTTTTCAGTAGTTTTCAGTATATATATATTTTTTATAATTTTCGACATTTTTCAGTATTTGCTTGAAATTTTCGACATTTTTTCAGTATTTTCTTGAAATTTTGGAAATTTTGGAAATTTTTTTTTGAAACTGGAGACGTTTTTTTTTAGTATTTTCTTGAAATTGTCGACGCTTTTTGAATATTTTCTTGAAAATGTCGACATTTTTCAGTATTTGCTTGAAATTTTCGACATTTTTTCAATATTTTCTTGAAATTTTTGAAATTTTTGAAATTTTTACTTGTAACTGGAGACGTTTTTTTTAGTATTTTCTTGAAAACGTCGACGCTTTTTTAGTATTTTCTTGAAAATGTCGACGCTTTTTGAATATTTTCTTGAAAATGTCGACAATTTTTGAACATTTCCTTGAAATTTCGACACTTTTTGAATATTTCTTTGAAAATTTCGACACTTTTTGAATATTTTCTTGAAAATTTCGACACTTTTTGAATATATTCTTGAAAATTTTGACATTTTTTGAATATTTTCTTGAAAATTTCGACACTTGAATATTTTCTTGAAAATTTCGACACTTTTTGAATATTTTCTTGAAAATTTTGACATCTTTTGAATATTTTCTTGAAAATTAAGATATTTTTCAATATTCCCTTGAAGATTAAGACATTTCTTCAATATTCTTTTGAAGATTAAGACATTTCTTCAATATTTTCTTCAAAATTAAGACATTTTTCACTATTTTCTTGAAGATTACAATTCTTTTCTCAATATTTTCTTGAAAATACCTCAATTAAATGCCACTACAACCAAATAAAAAACATTTATTTTTTCTTCCAAATAACACTTTTATTTCGATTTAAAAAATTTACTGGACATAAACCAAGACGTTTTTTTATTCTGATGTTTCGGTTGCTGAGCCGGCGACGAAGGACAACTCTGCCTTTCCGCGCCCACATCGACCGACGCTGGCAGACTCACAAACAAACTCTGGCGGCAAAGTTGCGAAGCCGTGCCCTGTTTTTTATTCCTCCGCAAATGAAAACTAAAAAAACTACTTTTACTCTCCGAACTACCCGCCATCTTCCCCACAGCATCCTCAAACTTCTTTTTCAACTCCGCACTCGCAACCTCATCCTTCGGTTCCACCTCCTCCACAATCGCCTTCTTCTGCGGGTTCCGCCATTGCACTTGCGGACTACTCGGCAATGGCGGACATTCCCGATTCAAAAACTCCTCTCTCGCATATCTCAGCTTCAACCGCGCCACTCTGGGGCTAGCCGAAGCCCGATTCCTTGGGCTTAACGGTGGTGACGTAACCTCAACGGGCTGATGCACTATCTGATGCCGCACAGCCAACCTCGGACTCATTGGCTGTACACTGCGCACCACCCTTGCGCAATGATATAAATTCGGTGATTGGTTAGAATATTTCACGGGCCAGCCGATACTCGGTTCTGGGTATAGAGCATTAGAACTAGCTGATTTTGATACTACCGTGTGCGGACTCGTCCATTGGTTGCTGCAAAAACTCGACGATTTAAACACGCCATCCTGTGGCTGTAACTGGCGTTGTTGCGGTAATGGCGACCCGTGTTGATTAAAATGCGCAACCATTGATTTTACTTTGCAAGCGGGTTCTAATCGAGATGGAAGTGGCACTGAAGACACTTTAGACGTTTTTGGTGCGGGTAAAGTGACGATAGTGGTCGGATCTAAGGTTTGTTTCGGTGTTGGTAGTTTAACGGTGACCGAAACGGATGTTTCTTCGACATCCGGTTCGGGTTTTAGAGGTTGCAGCGCCTCATCGTCGTAGATGGTGGTGGAGAAGGCAGTCGCAAAGTCGAGTTTTTTGTTCAGTTCGCAGTTTATGTTGCAAATGTCGTTTTTTTCTTCGGTTTTGTCGAAGTTGTGCTCGAATGACAACCAGTGCGACATTATGAGTTGCTGTAATAAGGCGCTTCGATCGGTGACTTTTAATTCGAGTTGTTTGACTTGGTCGCACAAGTGTGCGCACATGTCTTCCAGGTTGCCCATGTCGATGTTGGATAATTTTTCGAGGTTTTCCTCGTCGTTGGTTCCGTTTTCCGGTTGCTTGATTCGTTCTCTGGTTAGTTGCAAGCTTTTTATTTCTTCGTCGACTTTACTCAGTTCACGTTGCACTTTTCGACCGCCTCGTTTCTTCACGTGTTTGCGATAATTCTCTATAGAATAAAATTTAAAAAGTAATAAAAAACGATGGAAATTGGTGTTAAGTGAAGTTAAGTGTTGTATTCATTGACTAAAAGTATCAAAAATGAGATAAAACAGTTGAAAACTTAATGTTTTTTTTTTTTTGTATAGCTGCCCCATCGTTTGTTTCCTTGCGTAACTCACCCTGAGTGTAAAAATCCGTCAAATTTGTTAATTTTCCTAGTAAAAAAATGGGAAAAATAATTGGAAAAATAAAGTTTCTGACTAATCAAAAAGTGCTCCACAACTTTGTAATTGGAAATTTTGCTCTAACTTTAACGGTTTTTCTGTTTTATCCGATTTTTGATCGTTTCATTTGTCAAAAAATGAGATAAAACAAAAAATGAGATAAAATAGTTGAAAAAAAATTGGAAAAAATAAAGTTTTTGATTAATTAAAGCGTGCTCCACAACTTTGTAATTGGAAATTTTACTCCAACTCCAACAGTTTTTCTGTTTTATCCGATTTTTAATCTTCCATTTGTCAAAAAATGAGATAAATCAGTTAAAAAAAATTGGAAAAAATTGAAAAAAAATAAAAGTTTTTGATTAATTAAAATGTGCTCTACAACTTTGTAATTGGAAATTTTGCTCTAACTCCAACGGTTTTTCTGTTTTATCCAAATTTTTAATGTTTTCACCCATAGCTGCCCCATAGTTTCCCTGCATAACTCACCCCAAATCAAATTTTTAATTTCCCTAGCAAACAATTATAGCAAAAAATTAAAAAAATATAATTTCCGACTAATTAAAACACGCTCTACAACTTTCTAATTAAAAATTTTTCTCTAACTCCAACGCTTATTCCGTTTTACACGCCTCACCAAGGTTATGGAATTGTCCTTCAATTATGTGATCAATCTCTGCATCGACAGCATTCACTTGTTTCTGCAACGTTTTACACGCCTTGCTTTTATCCTTAACCTCCTCCATCAATTTACACATTTTCACCGGCTTGGACGGCAACTGCGGCTCCGAAGTCGACCTGGGCGCCACCTCCTGCTGCGAACTGTCACCAGCAACACTCGAATCCGAATACGATCGATTCCGCTCCAACTTCCGCTCCAAAGTCCCGTGCGAACTCATTCCTTCCAAAAACATAAGTGACGAGTCCCTCGCTTTCACCCCTTTCTTTTTCTCCCACTCAACCAGCCGCTGTCTGAACGTGTCGTCCAATCCCTGAAAACGAAACTCCCCCGCATCCGTGCGCACTAAAACTTCCCTGCCAGGCTCCCCCGAAGTTGGGCTGCTCGGCACCGAATGCGAACGTTGCAGGGAAGCTTGATTGTGCCTCCGTGTCAACACTCGCTTCATTTTTCGCCATTTCGACGCGTCGCCGTCCCCCTCAACTATTCGTTGCGGGTTTGTCTCCTTCCGGGTTTGACTCAAAATGGTTTTCATACGACCCCATTTACTTCCTGCAATTAAAAAAAATTAAAAATTTTTTTTAAATTTTTTAAAATTTTTTTTGCCTCCTGGTGGCGAAATTTGAACCGCGTCGTTATCTTCAGTTGATTTTTCGTCTTTGACGGATGAAACTTAAAATAATCAAATTTTAAATTTTTTTTTTTTTTTTGAATTAAATTTTGATTTTTACTTGGTGTGACGTCATCTTTGCTGCTGGTCATTTGTTGCTTGGTTTCTAGGTATTGTATCCGTGTTTGGAGCTTGGAATTCTGCTCACGAAGCATCCCCAGCTGCTCCATTAGGCGACAGAGATTGTCGAGATGGTCGAGTCCCGCCTGAGATTGCATTTGCATACGAGGAAGTTGGGATTCCATGGCCACGTTTAGGAGATCGTCTTCCTTAGAAGACATCTTGAAAGACGAGTCCATGATGGGGACATTGGATCAAAGTGTGGTGCATCACGTCTATTTTGGATTCGCAGTTCCATGAACGCGTGTTGGGGTTATTTTGGGACTTTGAGGGACATGTTCAATTCTTGCTTTAATTATAGTTGTGGAATATAAGTTGGAATTAAATAAATAAATAAATAAATAAATAAATAAACAAATGTTTGTGATTGGGTTTTTTTTTCGATGGATATTGCATTGTTTTATTTTTGTAAAACGTTTATTTGTATATACAAATTGAAAATAATACTTTTTGACGTGGCGTTCGAGATGATTTAGTGTTGGGGACTGTTTTCATCGGAGCTGTAAAGTTGAAAAGAAAAAAGAAAAGAGGAAATAAAAAAATAAAAAAGTGAAAAACTAAAATAAGTTTGAGCTAAAATAGAAACTTGAAGGGAATTTAAATTTGGGTTGATAAATTTACGAGTTTGGGTGGTTATTAATTAGAAAAAACGGGCCAAATTGGATAATTATCGGGTGAATTATCACTCGAGTTAGATTCTAACCAATCACGAGCCACATTCACTGATAATAACACGAGTGATTACCGGAAACTGACATTATAAGCGATAAATCCAACTTAGAAGTTACCCATTGTTTTTACTTCTAAATAAAACACAAAATATCTTTCTTATTAAAGTGAAAATAATTAGAAAATCACCTCTGATAAATAGGATTAAGGGCAGGCACCATGAGAGCATTTACGTCATCACATTCAAGTTCTTCGCGGCTTCCGTACGCTTGCATCTGATCCAACGAATCCGTACTGCTTTCTTCCGTGTATCCCGATGCATTTAATGCCTGCATTAAAGGCGATGGGGGCCCTTTAATAGTCCCCATAAAATCATCACCATTGATATTCATACGTAGTACCTAAAAACAAAAAATTAAAATTAAAAATTAACTATTTTTCCCATTAAATTGTAATCCTCGTAGCTATGACGTCACACCAAAATGGCTTTCATCGTAGCCAAGCATCGTGGCGCGCACTCGTTTCACGGCATAATTCAGGTTGGATTTAATTCAATTCGATCATCTTACTTGTGTTTCGTATTCTTTCAGACTCGGCTCGATAAGTACAGGTTCTAAATGAGGACTGCCGATCATCTCCTGAATTTTTGATCGAAACGTTTCGTATCTTGACCACAGGAAACACAAATAAACAATGGCCGCCACTCCCAACACGGCGACAATGGACGAAAGTGCAAGAAGCGCCGCTTGGAACCCATCAACTGCTTCTTCCATTGTTTTAGCGGCATATAAAACGCCTAGAACATCACAAATTTAAACCTATTTAATTAATTTATAGAATTGTTCACCTGCAGCCCATGTCGAGGGATATGGATGACGTATTGCTGCGGCATCGATATGTAATCCATTAGAAATGGCCGATAAAAGCGAATATTTTCCTTCCAGAGAAAAAAATAAAGATTGGACTCGAGGGTCGTCGATTGGCACTAGGCGGTAACTGCTGGGATCCACTGTATAGAAAGTTATGTCGGATCCCCTAGAGTCCACCGTTGTGGCATTTGCAGACGCCAAACGTCGAACATCCACTTTTTCAATGCCAATAATAAGTCCACTCCTTTCTTGAAGGAAATCTGCAAAAAAATAAAATAAAATAAAATAAAATATAATAAAATAAATTGAAAATTATTTCCTAATTAAAACTTCAATTTTGATTGCATTTTAATTTCTTATTTTCTTGCAGATTATTCCTGGTGACATTTGATTGACTTAAGGACCCCACATGCGAGTTCGGTCATAACCACAAAAATTGATTTTTAAGAACATTTAATAAAGGTAAGTTACACAATCCAAAAACTACAAAAGCAGAAAATTTGAGATTTTTTTTTAGAAAATTTAAGAATTTTTTTTAGAAAATTTAAGAATATTTTTTTAGAAAATTTAAGAATTTTTTTTTAGAAAATTTAAGAATTTTTTTTAGAAATTTTTTAGAAAATTAGGTCAGCACTCATCTTTTTGTCAGATAAGATTCGTGCTGACCTAATTATTTGACAATTACCCGGCACTCTCGATATATTACTACTGATAATTACAGTACGCCATGTTTCTTTCAAAGACCTGTTAGTTAACCTCTGAAGATGTCCAACAATGGTCGAAATATAATCTTTTTACCAGTAATACGTATTTTTCGGGAATAATGGGGCCCCCGAAAAGAGCTGCTTTGGGGGTACAACTTACCGATAATTTGAGATTTCATTTCTACCGCATTGTCTGGAGAAGTGGTTGATAACACTAGAACTATTCTATGATGGTCTTCGAGCAAGTTAACGGTCAATTGGGCCACTGAGGATAAGAATTCGGATGTGTCATCCGGCCTGTCCCTGGCGGTGATGTTGGCTCGAATGGAACCTTCTCTGGCATTTTCGAATGTCCGGATATTGTGGATAGCTCCAGTTTTTTTGTTCATGCTTAGAAATTCTGGAAATTCATTGATCTCTTTCAAGGAATACACAATGCGGCCATTTTCTTCCGAGTCTCTATCTTGAGCCTAATGTTAATATGTGTGAAATATAATGAATTTTTTAAGCTTCGCTGTGTCTTGTACCTGGATGGTCAGTATGTGGGTATGCGCAGGTGCATTTTTGGCAACGATTGCCAAATAGATGTCGTTTTGCATGGCACCGATGAATGTTGGCCGGTTGTCGTTTACATCCTTAACATTGACGGTTATTTGGGCGACGGAACGTGAAGGATCTTCGATGTAATCAATATGGTATTCAGGAAATTTTCAATCGTGAAAGTTAGTTTAATTTGATGCAGTCGAATCTTGTTATAACGAATCACGATATAACGAATTTTTCTTATAACGAATTTTTTTAGATGACTCGGTTGGTTTACCATAGAACACCATGTTAAAAAATTTCGATTTCGATTTAACGAATTACAAATTATTCGTTATAAAGAACAAGTTATTAAGAACTCTCTAATACCCACAAGCCCTTTTTATAACGAATTTTGAAAATTAATCACATGACTCGCTCGTTTACATGCTGTGCCAGATAATTTCGTGTTTTAAATTGATGGAAATGAACATTTTATTTTAAAAAATACTTTAAAAAGTTAAATTTAAACACAAATTACCACGTGTATAAATAAATAATGTTTTTCATGATAAACATGAATTTGTTTCCAGTTACAAAACTGAAAAAAAAATTTTGTACTGTAATTTCTTATAACAAACAGATTTTCGGGTTTCTTGCGGTTCGTTATCTACTCAAGGCACACTTTCTTTATGATATTAATAAAGTGATTTTAATGGCATTAATGGCACTCTAAACTACAAATACGAAGTACAGTTTTGTCTTACCGATAATCGAGGCGACCGTATGAAGCCGAACTGTTAGTTGATAGGTGTTTTTGGTTTCGAAATCAAGCTGTTGCCCTCTTGTAAGTAGCACACAATCTCGATTTCTATTCTCCGTTAACTCAAAATGTCCTTTTTCATTCCCCGCCTCAATAGTACATTGAAGTGGAAAGTTTAATCCTGGCTTATTGGTCAGCAAGAGGGTCTTCACCACTGTATTACCTGCACAGTTCTCAGCCACATCAACACTACTCAAAATAATAATAATAATAGTAATAATAATAATAATAATAATAATAATAATAATTCAGGTCATAAAAATATTTTTTACATTCCCTACCTGAAAATCGTGTCTGCGAATCCTAAACCAGCGGTAAGAGCTTTAATGTTAAGCCAGTGGAGTGAGGTAATTGCCAGTGATAACAAGATCCAAATTAAAAGGCAGCATCGCATTTTGTAACATGTGGTTCCACCTTTTTATTCACCTGCAGTGTCTTGTATCAAGCAATGCCAGCAGGTGCTGTACGTATCTTGACTTCCCCTCCCTTCCTTCCTTCCCGGATGATGGTGGTGTTTGGTTGAATGCACGAGTTGAATGTACCAGTAGAAGAATAGGAAAAAAATGATAATGAAGGGATTTGGGTGAAAGTATGCAACTGTATTAGGTATTGGCAATGAGATAAACTGATAAGTTATTGAGAAAACGAGTTGTTAGAATCAGTTAGCTAAAAAAAAGGAATCTTGTTATTATTTTTTTTTTGCTTAGTTCTGATTTCATCCAATCAGAAGTCAGCAGAACTTTTATGGATTGGAGGTAAGCGATGAGATCAGAGAGTTTAAAGAGTGGTGGAATATGTATCGTATTTCATCGATTAAAAGCCGCGCTCGAATAGTAGCCGCAGCTAAAAATCTAGGCCACAAATAAACGAAAATGAACTTGGAAGAAACATTACACGTTCATTTCACAGCTGTAACGTTTGTTCTATGTACGTTTTGAATCTCAAAACGAGCATAGAATGAATGAAAAGACTGAAAAACAGCCACTGTTTCGTATAGTAGCCCGGGACCAAGAGAGGCGATTTGTAATAAAAGCCGCAGCTTTTAATCGAAGAAATACGGTATATTGTATATCCTCTGGTTGTGTGCGGACCCCATTATACTGCAGGTCTCTATTTAAGTGCGGGTGTGGTGAAGCTAAACTTTGTCAGTAGTGCATGGGTCTCTCTTATAGTGCGGGGCGTTATAGTAGAGTCTCGCTGTTATCGGAGTATTTTTCCCAGCACTAAAGTGTAAAGGGAAAACGCTCAAAAAGTATTTGCAAATATTATCAACTAAACCAATAAATATTATTCATTTAGAGGAATATTGGAATAATTTTGAGATGGTAGAAATTTACAGGTATCAACTGCTGTTAGTCGCAACTACACTCGAACGTAGAACGAATGCAACAAATACCGCATTTCTTTGATTTAAAGTCGCCCTCGATTAGAAGTCGCGGCAAAATATCAACACTTGGGATACAAGTCGCCCTCGAATACAAACCGCGGCTAATATTCGAGAAGGATTTATATTTGTATTTTGCGGTTGAACTTGTAGGTTTTCTGCCTAAAAGTGGATTTTCTAATGTTAGAGGACGTAATTAGGACATAACTAACATTACGTCGTGACGGTAATCAAACAAAACATTTGTTGCAATACTCATGTGGAATTTTGATTTGTACTAGCAAATTGCAGTGGAAGACTATATAATAACTAGTATTGCAAACATTAATGTCCTGTGAAAAACCTAGATAAATACTATTCATGAAAACCTATGGATAACAT
>JAQFXT010001315.1:0-18645 GCA_034683725.1 Strigamia crassipes | reverse complement strand
TCGGTGCACCAAGACATATTTTCAGTATCGCGAAACGGGGTGCCAAGTAGCATTTCATATGGTGCGTCGTCCACCACCGCGACGTCGTGCACGGTGAACTGCTCCTCGCCCATGGTGATTGTCACATCGGTGTAACCGCTTGGCGTCGCGGTGCCCTGCAATCCCGTCAGCCGTTCGCCTCCGGTATTGGGCCGCACCGTCGAGGTGTCGTCGAGGCAATCGGCGCGAATAAGTGATACATTCGCGCCAGGGTCGAAAAGCGTTTCGACCGTGCGTTGTGCTTCATCGACATAGATGTCGACAATCGAAAGTCCCGTCGTCGGATACTTCGACTGAAAAACGCACATGGCCCGGCGTTCGGCGATTGGTTTCGGGGCTGCACTGGGTGTGCGCGTGTCGGGCATGGGACACGTGTACGAATTATGTCCCATTTGTTGGCAACGGAAACAGCGTACTTTCGTCAGGTCGTCGCCTGGACGGAAGCGGTCGCTACGTGCCGTCGGCGTCCTTCCGGAGGCGCTCGGTCCCCTCGGCGTCAGCGACTTCGTGTCGCTGTGCATTAGTGAGCGCGGCACGTTAACGGGTTCCTTCTGCATGTACGTCGTGGCGTCCATGTCGCGCAGTATTTGCATCACTGCCTCCAATGGCCGCTCGATAAATGGCGTCATTGCCCAACGCGCCGTTTGCGTTGCGAATCCCGCGATGGTCATTCGAACCATATCGGCATCCGTGACTGCGAAATTTCGTTTGGTACTGGCGATCAGCGCGAATTTTGCTGCCGCATACTCTGCGAGTGTCTCTCCTTTCGTTTGCACTCGGCTGGACATGCGAACGTTCCATTCGGCCCACGATTCATTATTTCCGAGGAACTTCGTAATTGACGCTGTCCATTCGTCCCACAATTTTATTTTTGTGCCGTGTAACTGGTACCAATCTCGTGCGTGCCCTTTTAACAGTCCGTTTGCATGCACGAGCTTCGTCTGCATCGACCAATTGCCGAGATCGGCTGCCGTGTCTAATTGGTCGATGAAAGCCCAAATATCGTCTGTCTTCTTCCCGTGAAACGGAACCATGTATTTGGCGGTATCTACCTCGTGCCGGATCCTAGTCACGGGGTCCTTGACGGTCAGAAGATGCGCCGTGAGTAGCGCCAACGTCGCTGCAATATCGGTAAATTGCGTTTTGGCTGTCGGTTCGTTTGCGTCCTCCACGCCGATGCGCGCCAAATTATCGGTGATCAGGGCCTCGACCAGGTTTTCCTTCGAGCTGCTGGCCAAAACGGTGATGCCGCGATCTTCGCATTCCGCCCGTAGCTCGGGGGCCGTGAATCTTTTAAGGAGCGCTTCGTTTGTCGTTCGTAACAGCGCTTTGTCGGACGCCTTGTCCAGCCATCTGGTCATTTCCGCCGCCATCTTGTTTTACTCGATTGGGTTGTGGTCGAAATGTGTTTATAACTGCGTTTCCGAACGTATTTCGGACGTGAATAGCTCTGTCGTGAGCGCGCGCGTAGCGATAACGTATTTATCGCGATTAATCGGTATCTTTACGTACGTTCCGTCAACTGCGCCATGTAAGCATCGAGAGACGAGACGATAGGGTTAAGGTAAATCGAAGAATCCTTTATTTCGGGTTTTACAGTTACCGGGTCCGTGAACGGACTTCCGGTTGACCGGACCCGTGTCCGGTGGCCCGTGGACCCGTAGGGTCACAGCATGTTATTCGGTGCAGTGGCGTGAGGAGACTTTGAAATTGGTCTTTTCTTGTGCGAGGTTTGCTCTTCAGTCTTTACGGATTTAAATAATAATAAGAGAAAAAAATGAAATGGAAAATCAGTCTGTCATTCGAATAAAAGACATTCATCATGTATGCATTACGTATTCTTGATAGGTGAATTGTGCAGTGCTTCGTTACGCATTTCGTGACAGGTATAATCAATTGCGATGTCTTATGATGAACACTTGGGTTAATAATGCACGTTTTTTTTTTTTTGGTTTTTTTTTTTTTTTTTTTTAGCAAGAAAAGTTTTTTCAAAACAAAGAAATTCGAAGAAAAAAATTATAAAATTAGTTCAATTATTTGGCGAGATTAAGGAATTAAGATTTTTTTTTCCCCCGCATGGGAAGAGGATAAATTTTTTTTTTCTTTTTACTTTACCCGCATCCGGTGAAGTGAAAACGTCATATAATTTCCGTTTCTTTTTCACTTCTTATCGCAGCTCGCCAATGGAGAGTGGCTTATGTCTCGTGTGTAAGCTTCTTAGGATCAAATTTTTGTGAAATGAGAGTGATTTCTCTTTCATTTCGTCTCCCGATAAATGGTCATATAGCTTTGCTTGAGATTTGCTAAGTTTGATAAGAACTGGTGCAAGGAAATAGAGTGCAGTTAGTTCATCACGGCAGAAAAGTGCCCAAAGCATCGCATCGACTGGAACAGCTGTGAATGAAAGACAAAAATTACTAAGATTTAAGATAGTGTAGCATGTCGAGATTACCGTAAGCGAAAGTTTTCCAAACCGGGAGAAAATCATTTGATTTGACGAGTTGAAGTTTTGGAAAAGTAGGTGTGGAGTGAACAATGTGGTATGCGTTCGTAATTCAGAAATGTATTAAATCGGCGAATGTTTCATTTCGACTTGGAGATTTTTGTCGGCAGCAGAAAGCTGACTTTGTGAAATATCACGCTCGGTCTCAAACACACACATACATTACATACACACACAAAGAAAAGGGAATATTGGATTCATGATAAGGAAGCAGCTGTTCGGCCTTTCGCTTCACTGAGGTCGGCTTCACCGCCCGACGTTGGTGTTTTTCTTTCGGCCGATCGCGTACGCTCGGGTGCAGCTGCAAGACCAGCGAATGATTAAATGAAGGCGATGATTTTCATAATTATTCCGATGCAAAGGACGGGAAATTTACTGCTTAAAATGTCGGTTCTCAGAATGTGGTCGATATTTCGCACGTGTGCACATTTGAGATAATGCATTTTTATGTGTGTCACTTGTTCCGCGAGAAAAATAACATGAAAAATTATTTTTGTTTTTGATTTTTGACCTTTTGATTTTAATTCTTGAAAATTAAAATTAGAAGAGAAAAAAATAACATGCTAGAGGGATCTGCTTTTAATTTACTTGCAATTTTCTTGTACTTTATTTTGTCAAAACAAGTCTTTAGGGCTCTTTGAAGACGGTTGCAATTGGGTATGCTCGTGTGTCAGTTTAAATGCGCACAAGAGCGGTTGGAATGAGGTCCATTATCCTTGTCAATTAATGAGTCGTGTGTAAAGCCCTCTCAGTTTCCGAGTACAATTGGGAACAGTGTACATATCCTGTTTCAAGAGAAAAGTTGATTCGTAATTAAAGCAAGGTTGTTTCCTTAATTAATTGATAAGCATCAGCAAAAGTCATAAACCTCACAAGACGTTTGCTCGGAAAGAACTCATAAAACACACACAGTCAACTCAAATAACATACCCTTTCTTCGTTCTTTGAAATATTTATTATTTACTTGTTTATTACATGCGTTAGATCTAATTATATACGACAATTCAAAATATAAAAATAAATAAATCTTTACGTTACATCGTGACAGAAAAGTGGAGCCAGTTTTTTTTTTTTTTTTTTTTTTCTTTTTTTTTTTCCACTTAAATTTTCTCTATTTTAAAGTTTATTTTTTTTTCTTTCGCTACTTTACTTAGAAGTAGGTAAGAATTTGTAACAAAGTAATTCATCTTTCATGCAATTTAGATGAGAACTTTTACTCAGCTCAAGCTTTTCCATTATAACATCCAAACTTTTCTTTCATGGAGAGCTCAAACTTTTCTTTCTCATTCTCCAAATGGGATTTGAAATTGTGAGTGCATCCCTGTCATTTATTCTTTGTACTGGTTGGCTTATATGTACTGCTTTTCCACAGACTTACACCTTGCCATCATTTTTAAAACAATTTTTATTATTATTATTATTTTTTTTTTTGCATTATTTTTTTTATTGAAAAATTTTTTGTTGTTTTTTTATTCCGAGTTAGATTTGGTAATTTTTGAAGGTTTGTAATGCGAAAAAAATTATTGGAAACGTCTGAATCGAAGTATCTGTTATACTTTACTGTTATCCCTCATGCGAAATGCATGGACTGGAGCTGCATAAATGATGTATAGCTGAACGATACACGGGCACGAGTTTTGGTATTCATCATATAGCTTAAAGGTATATCCGAGCGCCTTTATTTAAACAGCGCTGTTGAAACTTAAACCGGAAGAAATTGAAGGAATAATTTAATGCATTTTAAATCAATAGTGTAAAGCTTGGTTTATTCGATTTTTAGTTTATGGAAAGATTTCTGTTTTGTAAATTTAATTTTGATTGAAAATACACGATTGACGATTTTATTAGAAAAATAATTGTCTTATAATTTCTCTAATTCGGAAATAATTTTGAAATGTTGAAAATGGTTTATGTCATTGCGGATTACGGGTATCGATCCGTTATAAACGAGTGCCTGGAAAATAATTGATTTTTGAATCATTAGATTTTTTTTGAATAAAGTTTTAAACTGTTTACGCGCATGCAATTAATTATCTGAAGCAGTAAGGCATTTAATACTGTCGTCACTGCATGTTTACCGTGTCAAAACTGTCTCGTCGGGTGAAACGAAATTTCGTAAACGAGTAAAACATCAGTTTTTAAAAGAATATTTCTTTTTTTCAAAAATTAATTTTTAAATTGAGTTGGTTTATTTTTCCTTCTGCTGCGTATAAAAAAACTTACTGATATCAATTTCAACGACGTGAATCTAGTTTGGTTTTTAATTAAATAATAATCGAAAGGCGGTGTTTAATTTCAAGAGTAATAGAAAAATTTATCTTTATTATTTTTAAATTGAATAATAATAATAATAATAATAATAATAATAATAATTAAGGTAAAACATTTTAAAATAAATAAAACGCAAAACAAAACAAACATTCACTCAGCCTGAATTTGTCAACAATGCAATTGTTTGCTCTTCTAGTTATTACTGTATTATTTATTTATCAAACTTTAATTCCAATTTCCAATGAGTGACGTATTGATTCGTTTCTTCATTTCTTGTCCTAGATTGGAGCAAATTCAGTAGGTTCCACGGTCGTAGATAATACGTTTCCTTAATTTAGTTGTAAATTATGTCTCCTGGTAGATTAAAGTAGTGATATGGTGAATTAAATTTGTGGTATGAAATCGATTAATATTCTTGTGAAGATCTACTTGGAGCATCAAATTTAAACGAATATAATTAAAGTAGTAGGATCTGACTCTGGAAATAAAATATTGAAAAAAATATTTTATTTTTATTTTTATTTTATTCTTGTGTGTGTGTTTTTCTCCTATTAAATATTAATTACCACGACTTGTTTTGTAAACAGATGCTTGTTACATATTTCTAACTGGCGTGCTCTTCAGTTTACATCAGAATTCCAGCCGGGATTTGAACTCACTGAACTAACTGAACGCTTTAATACTCAGAAAATCAATGCAAAACTAACATTGCATTTTTTTTTAGTTTTCTAACAAGTATTAGTAGATAAACTTACTCTAATTAAACGGGACTGCCAGCATTCAGCTGTAAATAAATGAATAAATAAAAGGTTCTCTGGTTCAGATTAGGTATTGACCTACTGTACATCAATAAACTCTCGTTGAAGATAGAATCTGAAACACATCTGCTTATTATTACGTACAGAATTAATCAATGTTCTGTCGTAGATCATTGTGACCTCGAAGATCTTTCATAAAACTATTAGTTTATTTTTATATTTTATGCAGAGAAACAGGGGTAGCTAGAGGTTTTGTGGAAAAATGTTATTAGTGGGGCTTTAAAATATTTGCAAAAAAAGAATTTTTTTATTGAATAATTATATAATTTTATTAAAAAGAATTTATAAACAGAAATGCATATATTTACGGTAGAGCATCGATTACCCGAACTGAATCGGGGACATGGGTGTTCATAAAACCGAATTGTTCGCATTATAAGTTGATGTAGGTGTATATACCCGTACATACATGGAAATAAAAATAATTTTCTACGTTTTCTTTGTTTCCAGACTGACGTAAGTTATATGTTGGTATCACTTACAGCAGTCTGGAATACGCCTATCTCTGTTTGGTTAACCGCCGTTCGGATAATCGACGCTCTACTATATACTCGACAAAGAATCATAGAAAAAAAAAAATTATATTATAAAATTTTCTTAGAAATTTTGAAAAGCGGAGGTTTTCTGAACGCGGGGCTTCGGTCTGAAGCCCGATAAACCGACAACTGAGCCGGCCCTACACAGAAGTCATTTATTATGGAATTTAACGAATTATTAAATGTTAAAGATGAAATGCATCTTCTGAATTCCAAAATAACTCACTATATATCACAGTGGTGAGCTACTGTAAAGGGTTTTTCTTAATGGCGTATCAAACCCATTAGGGTAATTGAAACTGGGAACTTATCAACAAAGTAATCGATATCTTTGATAAAATAGACTGGCTTCAATTTTTGTGCGCTACCGACTGAATTGGTCGATTCCAAAAGGTTTCTGAGCACATGTATGCGCATGAATTTTTGCTGCCATTGCATCTATACATGTAAAACCTATGTAACTTGACTACACATGTGAGGTTAAACCATTAAAGGATGTCATTAAAGGAGCACTTCACCTGAAAAGAAAAGGGTGCAAATGCTACGCAGCATAAATAACATTATATTACACTGGACTGCGAGGTGTAAACTCGTGAATTGTCGTCGGTAAAAAGCCAATGAAAACAAGAAGTAATGTCACTTACCTTCTATTCCGTCTCTCGCTACTATTAATACTAAACATATGGAAACGTGTCGTTAAAATTCGCTTTAATTTGCTTTTATGCGATAAATTTCAAATTCCCACACATTACGACTTTAGAAAGTATGTTTAAAATTTGAGAAAAACGTCTCGGGTGCAAGTAAAGTATTTAATTTACTGATACGTTGTAGGTGGAATGTCTCGTGGCTTCTGTCATTAAATTACGGAAATTCTCGTTTTTTGTCGTAAAAACTCAGCGAATTGTTTTTAATCAATTGTGTATTGAATTTAAAAAATTAAAATTAGAAGAGCACACACACAGACGGAAATGTTATGAAAGTTCGTATAGTCACGAATTGGGTGGAATGAATTTGCATAGCTAAACCGTTCGAAAATAGACACGTTTGTAAAGTTTCGTGCTTTATTTTTTGCTGATGTGTCAGATTGGTATCAGCTAAATTTTTTGAGGGTTTTTGTTTTGATTTGAAGATAATAGGATTTATTGGGAGAACCACGAAAATGTTTCTATTTTCGAATGCGTCAAGTAAATAAAAATTGTCACGAATCCAATTTCCTATACGACATCATCTTTTTTTTTTTTTTTTTTTTTTTTTTTAAACATGTGCTGGATGAACTTTGAAATCGCTTTGCACGAAGAAAATTCATTTCTTTCAATGTGCCCGATCTGGTCAAAAAAAAAATTGCCAGTATTTTGTCACCTTATTTGATGTTACGACTCCATTTATGTGTGAGAGAAGTGCGTGATGATGAAGCACCGTGTTCTGGTTTCCATAAAAGTGGCCTTTTCACAAGGGTGCAAGGCGATTATGTCCACTCACTCACACCTTTCCAGGGTCCCTTAACTCACCATCAATTCCAACACTGCTCTGGCCTCTATGTACAAGCGGGTCATAAAATTTTAATTAACTTTACACGGTAGAAGTCCGCATCGTTTCGAGAGTTTTAAAAGTTTTTAATGCGTTGAAGCTGGTCCTTTCTTGATGCCCGAAAAATGAAAAATGCTATAATAGAAATAAAAATTAAACGCTCGGCGGATGAATTTTAAGCCGCACATTCCGAGAAAACAGATTAAACGAAAAAAATGGGGGCAATGTTACCATATAATTATATGTATTATTTTACGTTGCTGCTTTCGCTCCCCATTAAACACTTGGCGTGGTACGGGCACTTTTCTTATTTACCGAGCGATATGTCGGAATCATTTCACACTCGATTTAATCTTCTCTATATCTACTGAATAAAAGTTCGATTTAGACTGCAGGAAGTTGGAGCAAGCATACAATGCAAACATTTGAAAACTGCTCCTGTCTCTTGCTTTGTTCGATATTAAAAGGGAGAAGAAAAAAAATCAGAGCGAAAGTATAAAAGCATTAAAGTCGTTATGACTGGATTTATGATGTAGTTTGGAATAAAAATCGCGGCTTTTACGATGTTAACGTTTGTGGACAGTTTTTCTCACGATTTGCTCGCTAGGATTTTTTCCATGCTGTAAACAGAGTGGAGGAATTTAAGATGGCAATCAAGTTTAGCGAGTCTGTAATAGTTTTGTTCAGTTTTTCAATTTGAAGTAATCGTTCGGTGAGAAATCAACTTGGTCAAATCATTAGAGCTTTGAAGTGATGATAAAGTATAATACGCCTAGAGGAACTCATTTTGGTGCTGTTTATCATGCGGTTTTAAGAAAATATTTATCAAGTTGATGTCTGATTTAAATTAATTCGTTGTGTGCACTTTTATCAATTTCGGGTGAGTAAATGTTTAAGTATTGCTGAATTTTGTTTTGTGCCAATTGATGGTTGAACTCTACCTGTGAATGACACATTCATCGCAGCATTCGATCTATTTCAACCTGGTTTATAACGTGTAGCAGCAACTGATTTGAGCTGACACGACTGAGTGGGTTCATTCGTACTGTAGTCATGTTTAAACGTCAATTTTATTTGTTGTGGTTTTTATGCGTTACTTGGATTTTAATTATTTTACTTGGTTTTTTTTTTGGTTTTTAATTGTTTTTCTTGTTTTTTTTCTTGGTTTTTAATTGTTTTACTTGATTTTTTATTCCTTTTACCAGTTTAACAAATATTTTTACTTCATTTTCAATTAGTTTCATTTGTTTCACACGGCTTTTAATTGTTTTTAGGTACTTGTTTTACATGGTTATTAATTGTTTTTACTTGTTTTACATGGTTATTAATTGTTTTTACTTGTTTTACATAGTTATTAATTGTTTTTAATTGTTTTACATGGATATTAATTGTTTTTACTTGTTTTATTTGGAGTTCAATTGTTTACGTTATTCGACAACGTGATGCGTACTTCGACGAAATGTTTCTGCGACGTTTTGGCGATGAACGTGGAAACGTACCGTCGAAATAATGACTGTCGGAAAAACGATCACGAAAATCGAAATGAATTTTTATGCGATATTGTCGAAATAATAAACCGACTCGCTGCATCAGAAAAGTAAAAAAAAAAAATTATATTAAATGAAATGTAACCAATACTCATAAATATTATCAAATTTAGTTTGTTTAAATTTAAAAAAAAAAATAATAAAATGGCAACGAAACGTGGGAAAACTTCAAACCGAATCGATTTGCAACAATGGCGGTAGTGCGCACGGCACGCAGATTCCAACTGCGCAGCATTTTTAGACGAGCATCTTTGAAGATGCTTTTTAAATTATTCTACTTTAAGCTTTAAAAAATTTAAATTTCTTATTTTTTGTGTGTATACAGTATTTTAAATGTATATATAATAATTATTTATTGCGAGGCTAAACACGCCATTTGGCACAAAATGGAATTGTTATTATTTTAAAATTTCTTGGCAATAACATACTTGCACAAGACTACAAATGTTTACATCTTTTGCACTCTTGCAAAAGCAATTTGAAAATCACAGCCACAAAACGAAAAGTCATTTGCGTGAGTAACATCGGGGACTGCTTCTGACTTTAGCCGTAATGTGCTTTTTTTTATTTTAGTGAGTAATATGCAAATATTATATTTATTTCAACAATTCGTTCCCCCTTCTCTGAGGGAAAGCACGAGGTTAGCATTGCAATGACGTTTTCATTCAATTTTCATCTTGGTCAGAAAAGGAAGCTTTTTTCCAGATTGATTCTTGACAGTAACCTCGCGCGCCCCACCCTGTGTATGCCATTTTTTATTTTATTTTTTTGAGGAGTCACTTTCGCACGAGATGAAAAGTCAATATAAAGATGAGCCCCAGTTTATGCAGTTGACACGTTTTATTTCTTCGCGTGTTAGAAAAGTGCGTTGACACATGGTGAATTGAATACAGGAGAAATGCTTTATGTTGACTTTTAATGAATCTGCTAGTCAAGTGAAATGAAATTTGAAACTCGTTGCAATTGCTTGTGTTTAAAAGAAAAAGAAAAGAATGAAAGAAAGAAAGAAAGAAAGAAAAAATGAAGTCGGATTGAGTTTGATTTACAATTTTTCTATTAAAAATTCTTTATCTTTGTTTTCTGACATTTGTCCTCGGCGTGTTTATATTCGCTGTTTTCCCCGTCTTCAAGTAGGGCCAAACCATTCACCTTCTACTTGAGTCACTTGAATTGAAAGCAAATTGTGTGCAAGCGCCATGACCCTAATGAATTTCAACTGCAGGCCAACAAGAGCAGAAGGCCATTATCCACTTGCTCATCGTTGTATGCAGCATATAGTAGTTGCAAAGGGAGAAAAATCAATGCAGCCTTGCAGCTATCAACTTTTACGCATAAGTGACTGTATATTTTATTAAACTAAAGTTGGATAATCTTTTAGTGCATCTCATAATGTTTTCGTTAGAGACCAAATTTCGTTTATAATGAATGAGGAGTTTATCCGAAAGGTTTTCGCATTTTCAATTATAACCTTATTTAGAGTATTAGGAATTCATTTTCCACTTTTAATATAGGCCTAATCCTGTCATTTTAACTATTAATTAAGGATAATTTGAGGGCGTAAATTTTATTGCGATTTCGGGCTTCAGCGAATGTTTTTTTTTTTTTTTCTTTTTTTTTTTTTCGTTTTAAGTTAAAGGAATTAAAGGTCCAGTGTATCGAGCCAACAAGTTCAAAATCTAGACTTTTAAAAGGCATCGGTTTAGTGCGAGATAAGGAATGTGGAATTAGCTGGTCTAATTTTTTTGGGAAAGCTGAACAAATTAGCCAGAAGATTCTGCTTTGCTAATCCGTTTCACTTGTAATCGGCGGTATAAATAACATCGGGATACCGATTACGATTCTTCGTTAAGACACGATTTAACCTTTTGCTTCTTTCCTGTGATTTAAAGAGCAAATTGCGTT
Organism: Strigamia crassipes; assembly: GCA_034683725.1. Lineage (NCBI taxonomy): Eukaryota > Metazoa > Arthropoda > Chilopoda > Geophilomorpha > Linotaeniidae > Strigamia > Strigamia crassipes. The sequence goes on along the minus strand of JAQFXT010001315.1, from coordinate 7,502 downwards.
TTGGTTTAAAAAACAAATGCGAATCCCTATTCAAATGACGTAATGTAAAATCCCATTGTGGAAACAATGCTTTGTGAAATATTCAAATGATGCATTTTAATCAGTTCCACGTGTATTGTTTAGGTGTTTACGCTTGAATCGGATGGATTGAAACTGTTTTTGTTGCTGCTATGTATCGATTTTGTTGTTTATTAATACATCAACTCATTCAACACCATTGAAATAGAAATTTACTCTTAAATGGGGTATTCCAGAGCTACCATGCATGTAATGCAAACTGTTTCTATTTTATTTAAAATTCTTATTTCTAACTGCCGTAACGGACGATTTCCTGTATCGATTAAAACATGTTGTTATACCATAGATCTAATAAGATTTTATTAATATAGCGAAGTGCTCTTTTAGATAATCGATTATCTTTTATTCAGTGGCCTCAGTAATTATGAAAAGCTTTAAATTAAATTGTTAAATAGGTTTGAATATTTTTTATGAGAGTCAAAACAGAAAGATTACGAGTGCTACGTAACGGCGCATAGAGCGCCACCTATGGAAAAGTGTTAATAATATAGTTCACCGCAAACCATTGGTCATCCGGTATGTAGGGTTAGGCTCATCACTAATGAAAAAAAATACTATCGCTTCATTTGCACTATCGCATATGCCTTTTTTTTTTTAAATTGTGCCAATTTTGCATTACCGTACTCAATTTTTGGCACTCTAATAAAATTTCAAATGTGTTTGACTTTTAAAAAAAACTTGATTTTGTTGTTTATAGGTAGTTTTATTTACTAGCTGCATTGAAAAGACATTCCGACTGGTTTATCTAATTTAGACCAGGTTAAATGCATTTCGGTAGAACGAGTTGTTTAGTCTAAATCACTTTTTGAATGCAGCTGCTGTTTTGGGAATGATTTATTAATAGTAGATAGTTTTCAATCAACACAGCCATGTTAGCGAACAATTTGAGAACCAGTTGTGTAACATTAGACTTTTAGTGTTGAAATCTTTACATTCTTGTCTCAACGACTAAAGTTTACCGAATTAGGTTTGTGACCAACGGGTCCCCCATGATTTCCGTACGGTCGGCGCACGCTGACCACGGTCCACCGGAAGTCCCTTCCCAAACGCCATTTTTGTAAAACCTGAAATAAAACATTTGCCTTGTTGTATAAAATACCATGGAGTAAAACTGCGCTTTTCAAAGTGGTGGTTCGTGGACCACTGCCGGTCCGTGAACGTCAGTTACTTTTAATTTTAAGTATGCATGTAAATAACTGAATATGTTATCGGTTCGTAACACATTGGGCCAAAAAAAAATACCGGTTCGTTACTGTGTGTGACCCTGGCTGCTAAGGTCACCCCTAACTAATTGCGGACACTCAGACTCTGGGTCTGAGGCACATAAATAACTTAGCAATAAACGGATTCAGACATTCTGGATCGACCAGTCAACCCAAATGCATGTTTTTTTTTCCAAAACCCTTTTCGGGGCTCATAGCTAACATTGCGTAGTTTGAGAATTGCCGGTATAACATACACGTAGTGTAGGTAATTGCTCAGACTGATTTGCTCGTGCTTGCTTGGTTTTGAAGAGAAGGAATAAAAGGAAGGGTTCAGGTGTGTGTGGTGTTTGTCGTTGGTGTGTGGACTGGATTTTAACGGATTGTGGAGAGTTGAGTTGATGGCTGAACGAGCGAGATGCCCAGTGGGTGTCGACGGTTCCAAATCCGTCAACTGCACTGATGAAGGATTGTGGCTTCAATTTCACTGGAAACTTGCCAAATGCATTTATTAAACCCTGAGCTTTAAGCCAATGAAAAAATGATTTCTGTTATTGTTTTCTTTCTTTCTTTCTTTTTTTCTTTATTTTTTTTTGGCAAAATCGAATTTTTTTTCGGAAAAAAATTGCAATTCTTCTTTTTGTTGCTGAAATCCTCTTAGGATTTAGGCATAGGCTTAATTCCATCTAAAATTGCTATATTCGTTCTCCCCCGCCATTTTTATATTTTAAATTTCAATACAATGCAAATCTAAATTGATAATGTTACTTCACCCCTTTTTCCTTACGAATCTTTTTTATTCTTTACTTAAAAAAAAAAGCGATTCACTTTTACTTCCTTTACTTCCTCCTGTGAGAAAATAAGAAGCTTCTTTCCTGTGCCATTGCACTTCCTCCTTTCATTGCCAACAAGACGGACGAAAGAAAGAAACGTGCGTGCGGTCTTAAAGAAGTCGACCATTGAGTCGAAGGATGCCTAATTCGTCGTGATGTCTCTCCTTGCTCCTTGTGCCTTTCCTTCCTGCGCTGGTGACATGTGAAGCGTTTTGGCTGCGCTGCATAGCTCGCGTTACTGGCGTGGAAGCTCATCCAGTTTCCTCTTCATCATTGAGGCCAACGGCGCATCTGTTAATTGCTGCACCCGCAAAGAACCACGGCGCAGGGTAGGCTAAGGAAGGGGTGTTATTGTTCGCCTCGAGGATTTCTTTTTATCGACTCATTACTGCAGAGTGAGGCGTTTTTCCTTCTTGCCCCTTCTTCTTGGTGTCTGTGCTGATGATGCCTCGGCCGCCCTTCTCCCGCCTCCTTCCCTACCAAGCCCGATAACGCATCGATTGGCACCCGCCACATTTTCTCTACCACGAGGAGAAGAGAGGGGACGGTTGGGGGAACGATTTGTCAAGTCCTCGCAACTTCCAGTCTCAGGGATAACAAATCACGGAATTTTTCCCAATTGGCTTAACTTTCTTTTGTTTATGGAATCCGTAGGTGATCGTAAATTTGTGTTGTCGGGCCTTTTGTGGTGTAAGATATGAATATAAACACATGTTCACAAATTCTTCACTTTACCTCGCTATTTTTATTTTTTTTTTCTCGCTTTTAAATTTATATTTATCTTTTAATAGGAGTGTGTAAAGAAAATTAATTGCTGATTGTTGATAGTGTAGGTCTTAAGTGAATTTGTAGGGTTTTTTTTTTTTTAAAGTGGAATTTTAGGACGTTATTTGCTTACAAAATTGATGAGTTGGCTGCTGATCAGTCAACGATTTTTATCTTTTTGAAAAGCCGCCTTCAGCACTTGGATGTAATCCATCATGCAAAGAAATCAAAGAGTGAAGAATAAAAATATTTTTTTTTTTCCTTAACTTTTTTTTTTGCTCACTCTTTCTGCGACATTTTTTTTCCTCCGTTTTATTTGACATCTTGCTAATGAGTAAAATTTAAAGAAAAAAGTTTTAACAGCTAAATAATGTTTTTATCGCTAGGACAAGAAAAGAAAAATAGTTTAAGCGATTACGTTATTTTTATTTTCATTTTATTAACCATAAAAAAATTTAAAATTTGATATTAAACGCGAAGCCTGTATGTGAGGTTGGTTTTTCAATTATAAGGTTTATTTGCTTTGGCGTAATCCGGTGATTCAGTGATCCAGTGGTTTTTCGCGAACCCATCTCGGAAGAGAGGCAATATCTTGCGTAATTGCTTTTATTATTTATTGTCTTGTGCTCAACTAATATCACTTTTTCTTCTTACAATAATGTCCGAGCCAAGAAAGATTTTAGCAGCTCCATTATTTGGCTGGGCTCTCCGCGACATTTCTGGCGACATATATTAGGGGAGAAATGAAACCAGTTTCTACATGCAATTAGTGCCTCGATGAAGGGTCGTGTGTCTTTCACCCACCATATTGTCACTCGAGTTGGGTTCAACACGCGGCTTTAATGCCTGCCAGTTAAGTCGATCTTGCCTCGTAACGGGTATTGTGTGATAAGGTTCAAAATGTTCGGACATCGATAATGGACTTGAAGTTGTTTGATGAATGATTTAGTTGTGTAATACATTAATCAGTAAGTGCATTCATGTAGTCATGTTTAACTTTTAGGTTAATTTGGTTTGTTGCTTGCACACACACTAGGGCTGAAAACAGACTAAAACGCCGCATTTTTGGGTTAGTCTAAAACTAATTTGTAAGTGTACCTAGTGATATTTATGGTGGCAGGTATGTTTTTTTTTTTTAAATTTTTTATTTAAATTTTATTTAAATTTCTTATTTTTTCTTCTTACGTGAAATGACTTTGCAAGTTGGAGTTGATTATGCTTAGAGTGACGTGTTTCTTGATTTGTATTGAACTATATTAAATAAAAAGACAAGAATTTTGTTTCTGCGATGATTACGAAGAGTATCTATACTGTCTTCTGTCATGATTCATTTTATTCGGTAGTTCAACATGAGCACGACATTCTGTCGTGTAAGTCGGTTCGCTTGATGTAAACTGAGAAGTCAATGTAATTAGGGTTACAATTTCCTTCAGAATTCAATTCTTACTGACTTGAGAACAAAAATCTTTGATGGTAACTGCACGACAGCAAACAGTTTGTTGGTATTCTTCGAGATGTAGACACAACACCCTGACGATTCGACGATCTTTTGGGGTCGGAGTGCTTATTTGCAATCTGTCTGTCTAAAATTGTCTTGTATTTTGTTTGGAATGTTTTGTTTTTGTGTAACTGACACAAATACACACATTCTTGCAATATCCCATTTATCCTAATTTTTACTTATCTTCCGAAAAATCAATTCTATCATACAGCAATCACTTTTATGACATCGAACAAATTGCGATTGTATAAGAAATAGAATCTAGTCAGTTAAGCTTATTTACTTTGCTTCGTGTAACAAAATTTGAGATTGTAAGCATCACTGTTTTTTTTTTTTTTTAAATTGCACACAGTACTTATCGATGAATTGAAGATTTTGTTTTCATTTTTTTTTAATGTAAAAAGTTGAAAAATTGTTGGGGGAGATCACGTGCTACACTTTGTTTAAGTGTTTTTTAGAAGCTGAAAACGGTTGATGCGGAGGCGTACCTTACTTCTTTATTCGACAGGTATAGTTGTACCTAACCTAACCTCCCAAATTTCCTAATGTTTGGGAAAAGTTCAGCTACGTAACGATGTTAGCATTTGATGGATATGAAGCGAGTTGGGTGTCGAAGGTCGCAAACCAAATGTTATTTCATTGTTAAAGCCAATGATCACTTACATGTTTTGTTTTTTACTTCATTGCGAAAGCTGGGTAACGCTCGGATGTTTTCATGTGAAAATAGTTTGATGGAAGGAAAAAACTCGGTTCACGGCTAAGTTATTTTCACTTTAAACATTGTGCTCATCCGCCCAGTTTCTCTCTTGGGCAGAGACGATTCACTCACTCGGAGGTATATACCGTACTCTCAAATATCGCTTCCAAAAACAAAGTAAACGAATATAAAATTTTTGCTTCCACGCCGTTTTCTCGTTGCACACAATTGAGAGCGTACGAGTAGAAAATATTTTTATTGCGGCTATTTATTTTTATCAGCCATTAAGTTTTTAGTGCCGTAAAAACCAACAGATTTACCAAGAAACTCGGAGTCTCACTTTTCATTTTATTTGAATGTTGCGCTGGTGCCGATAAGTTAACTATATTGGCTTAAATTGCAAGCGGTATCAAGAGTACGTTTATTCTTATTTAACTGGGTTTATTTTATTTTTTTACGCCGCTTAAATGTGTTGTAGAAAAACCTTTGGGAGCGATTAGGATGCAATGTATCACACAGCGTTTTACTTCTTGACACCAATTACGTTGCCAAACCGTCATGCCATTCTCACTTCCTGACTGCAGCATGTCGTAGTCAGAGAAACACAAAGAAAGCATTTTCCTTGTTTGTTAAGCAGTCAATTTTGACTAGTATCTGCTTTGTATTTGACATTGGCTTCAACTTAGTGCTGAAGCCAATTAGGAGGCCATTAGAATTCAAGATGAAGCAGCCCCGCATCACTTTAATCCGTCTCTCGTGCAAACTGCACGAGAGAGGTGAGTCTTTGGCTGCTTTTTAACTTCCATCGGCTTCTTGCGCGTTGATGACTTCTCGGGGATTTCAGTCGAGCCGCTTTGCAGCTAGCTAGCGCTGCTGGGGAAGAGAAGAGCTGCGAGATAACGACTCAGCTACTGCTGTTTGTCACCTTCCTGACCACTCAGCGATGCTGAGACCCGGTCGTTAAGAGATAGCGTTTTATCTGTAGTGCTGGTGCTTGCTTTGGGTTTTACCTTGTATCTTAACAGCAGCCGGCTATATGCTCAAACGGGCGGGGGATCTTTACTTTAAATACGAAGAATCAACAAAGAATCTAAATGCTTTGTATGGGCGTATAGTCGAGTCTTTTGCATAAGCAGATCTTTGCAAATGGATTGTCAACACAGCCTAAGTTTATCCTTGTTTATGCACATGTTTCACTTTAGAATTTATAATGACACGGCGTTATCGAACCGTTTTCAACTGCGCATCTGCCCAACTTTTATATTATCCCTCGAGCCGATTCTTTACTGACAAGAAAGAAGAAACCCGCGCCCATTTGTCCCAATTGGAGTCTCCGACTGTGCTTAACCCGATGCCACTTATCGTTTCTAGCTTAATCTTTGGTCGTTAACCCGCTCTTTCTAAAGGCCATTCGATGTTTGACGTTTAGACCGGCTTGCGAACGAATAGGGAAGGAAGGGGGAAGGGAAAAACGAGGGCAGAAGGGTGGGGTGGGGGGGGGGGGAGGGGAAGAGAGTTTGAAGCGGCATTGATTTTTTCACAGCTGAGAAGAAAAATAAGGTTGATTCCTCTGTTGATTAGAAAGTGGGTGTACCGAGGAGCCTCACGGGATGGCTTCTAACTCGATAGCACAGTGAGCCATCAAAGCGAATTTCCAAAGAGGACTGCAGGCCTTATTTGAAGTGATCGCTTTATTTTGACGCCTGAAAGACCCTTTCTCAGTAGTGCTCTGAGGCCTCGGCGAAGGAGGAAGCGTCGAGGGAATTGTTGCCTATGTGGCTGCTAAAAGGCTGATGTTGTGCGATCAGTTTTGTATAATGCCAAGGTGAGGCAGAGATGGCGACCCAATTATTCCTTATCACCCGTTAGCCATCCGTGGCTGCTGATCATTACTCCTGCAGAATAGCTAATGAGGCACGTGGTGTGATCTGCTCCCGGCGTTATCCCTGAGCTTTGGGATGGACAGGTCTTCGTATTATATCTGCAGCTTATGGGCTAATTCAATTTGGCTTATCTGCTCAAAATATCTGAAATGCATCGCACTGCGCGCTTTAATTCGAACCAGCAGATGTGGAGCGAACTAATTTTTAAGATAAGAGCCACACTTTGAATGGATAAGGCTCTGATATATTTATATTTATTTTTTGGGTTTTTATCAAGTAATTGCTTTTGCGTGCATGAGTGCGAGAGTGCAAGAAAGAATGTGTCACAACCACAGCTCGACACATTGGAATGTAACAAGAAAAGATCTGGCCACGTGAATTGTTCATTCCCGGTTTTTTTTTATTTTTTTTTTTTTATTCATAAAAAAAAGTAAGATATTCCGATTTCAATTGCCTTTTAAAGAGGAAGAACATTTCGCTTGTTTTGCAACTCCTTTTTTTTTTTTTTTTTTTTTGTTTTTTTTTTTTTTTTTTTTTTTTGGT